>MU725345.1:111315-124670 GCA_026770625.1 Nicotiana glauca
TCTTGGTAATATTGATATGGAACTCAGTGGCTAAGATGTCGAGTTTGGTAATTGGAAAGACGTTTTTTTCTTGTCTAGCCAAGAAGGAGTCTTTGTGGTTTATTTTGTTGTCATTTCTGTTGTCTGGGTTATTTCAGGGTTGTAATTCGGACTCAAACCCTTCTATCATTTTATTTTACCTGGTTCGTTTAGTCGTAGTAACTCATTTAGTATTGTCTATGTTTGTTCCACGGTTGTAACCCCAATTTAGTTTTCTTCGTTTTGTTGTTCGAACCGTTTCACCATCTATCTAATGTAATTTCCTGTCTTATGTTATTTCTAGTGATTTTTTGTTTAGTTCTCTTCTTCTTTTATAGTTCTTTTTATGCTGGCTCTAGTGACATGACACGCACACAAAATTCTAGGCATGGTCTCAAAAGTTAGTTTAATCATGGAGCAACAAAACAATTTTGAAGATGATAGGAACATTTGAGGGAAATAAGTAAAGGCATTTTGAGATCATTTGAAGCCCGAACTGTGTGAAACTGGGGCAGATAATTTGGGAAGTTAATGTCACACTTCCTTTTTTACACACCACCCCGAAGGATAGTGTATAAGGGAGTTTTTCCAATTTAAGTGACATTATTCGAAATGGGATTATTTAATGATTAGAGTCGCCACTTGGGATAGGTTTGGCTTTTGGTGTCCCAAGTCACCGATTTATCTTGAATCCCAAATCGAAGAAATTTTTGACTTTCCAAGTGAAGTCTGCGAACCAGAAATTCTGTTAACCCGAGGGAAGGTGTTTGGCGCCCCCGGATTCCGTGGTTCTAGCATGGTCGATTAAACTATTACAATTGGCCCATTATCTTATTTCATTACATGTTTTACTATGGTGCAATTTTAAATTATTTACTGCTTTTAATTAATTTTAAGGAAAATTGAATGTCATTTAAAACGTGTCTTTGGATCGCTTCACATAAAATGCACCCGCAATCCAAAATACATTTTATCAAACATTCTAGGATTTGGATTTGGGTCACATGAAATGCACACCCGAGTTTAGGAAGGTAAAATTATTAAAGAACGCGCCTAAAGCAACTAACGCGTTGTTAGCTTTGCAGGAGGCCATGAAAATTCGCTAAATGGCACATCCCGAGTTCTAAGTATTTTAAAGAAATAATTAAAGAGGTCCACGTAGTTTGTCATATTATTTGGCGCGGCGCACCTCGATTCCATTTTAAAAGGATGTCCTAAAGATGAACTATTATTATCTATTAAGGTTCGTCTCTATTCTAAAAAAAGAACTTAACTTTTTAACATTATGAATTAATTAACATCAAAGCATTTAAAAAAACTCGGGCACCGAGATCAAGTCCAAACTCAAACAAGGGCGATCTCTATTATTGAATAACTCTTAATTCAAGTCTGTCACTTGGCTTGAAAGGCCCAATGCCTGCATTTAAACCATCAGATCCAATAGTGAATTAGGCTTTTAGGATGTTCCGAGATCTAGGTTCAATGAGCTCAAACAAAGTTGTGATTGACCGGTTCAACATTGTCAAAGTAAAATCTTTGGTCCCTTATCGTGATGAAGACAATGTTTAGTAACAAGGATAGAACTTTATATGTTCTTTAATGATTACCTAAGTTTGATGTGGTAGTTATCAAATAGTGTCAATCTAAAGGATTACACGTTTACGAATCACCTATGTAAGTGTGAAATGGAAGCCGCTTCAATGAGAATTCTGTAAGGCCAATTCTCTACGCACTTATGAAACCAGGCGGTGTTCATGGCTAAAACGAACACAACAATGAGAATCAAAAGACAGTTAAGGGTTGGTTGTGTGACATATGGTTGTCTAGGTATACACTAAAGTTCAACAGTTCAAAGATATCAAATCTACTGATTGACCGAGTATATCCGACATATGTTCACTACGGAAAGTTCAAAGGGAAACCTACTTATTCAGATGCAATTAATCCTTACTTGCAAAATCACATAGCTTTCATCTATGATCTTTCTTGATACAGCCATTGCCATTCATGTGGGGGATTGTTGGATTTTAAGCCATTGGACTTTAAAGTAGAAGAAGTATGAATTGGAAATTGAGGGAAATAAATGGAGGGAAAATGAAAATTTGAAGAAGTGAACTTTTGTCTTCCAATGAGGGACAACCACATTTGTGTGCTTATATATAGAATCACTTCTTAAAGCTCTTAAAAGGAGTTGAAGAGAATGAACCCTCGCGCCGTCGTCGTCGCTCACTCGGCTCGGCTTCGGCTTTGGCTTTGGCTTTGGCTTTGGATTTGGATTTGGATTTGGATTTGTCAAATGATCGATCGATAAGACTATTTTTGGAAAAAAATTATTTAATTATTTAATAATTAATTAAATGCCAAATCACTATTGAAAGTACGCTAGAACCTCTCTGGCCATGGTTCTGCCGCGACCGCGGTAGAACCGTGGCAGGCAGATTCAGAGAGCCTCTCTGATCGCAGTTCTGCCGCGACCGCGGTAGAACCGCGGCAGGCAGCGTATTCTTCTGAAAAGGCACCTTTTCCAGACACCTCTTCTGATAATTGCCTATAAATTCTTAGGCATGGCTCCATTTTCTACACACGAAAAACACTCCAGAACTTCTTTCTTTCTGAATATACTGCATCCTAATTCGCAGTCTCTCTCTCTCAAATTCGTAAGTGTGATTTTGTTCCGTTCTTTAAGTTCGTTGGTATCCTGCAGTTTGTATTGCCACAGTTGCAGGAAGGTTTATTCTGTTTTATCCTAGGCGGATTTAATCCATTGCCTTGGCAACGTGATAGGGGGTTAAAATGCCTTAAGGACACACAAGAGACTTGTGGACTCGGAATATTTCTGATTCTCTACTATCTTTCAGATTTCTTTAATTCTTCTAATAGTTTTTTTGATTTTTGATTTAACACAGTAACGCTCACAGTTTTTACATACAGTGTAGCAATTGGGAGGTATGAAATGGTTCGTGGGATTTGAGATAGTATGGTCTCGTGATTCACGATCACTCGGGATGAGTGTGGATGGAGTGTGTAATTTGTTAAATGGAGTTAAGATTTCTAAGGCAATCAAGGATAAATTGGAAGAAGATAGATTGTTTAGACATAGTTGAATTGGGTATTGGTGGTAGTAATCAGTTCCTTCAGCAAATTATGCAAGTGATTTGTGGCGGTATGTGCGAGGCCTATCGGCCGCTGTAATAAATGTTATTTAGGAGTATTCTATTGTTATGGCATGTTACGTGTAGGCGGATCCTGGAAGGGTTATGGTGGTTTAGACCACTACTTAGAGATTTGCATATTGTGCGGTTATGAGAATTCACCTACGTGTGGCGATTGTTCTCCTGAAATGAGTTAAGTGAAGGGTTTTTATATGATGAAGCGTCAATTTATTAGTGGTTCCGGAGTTATGATGGAAATCGTGTTCTATTGAATATTGGCATGTTGGGTGCAGTGAGCGATATGGAATTTGAAGTAAGGATCAAGGTTGCAGTTCAGTGTTAACAAGGATGTCACGAGCTCGGATGAGTAGGGAAGTAGTTTCGATGTTTAAAGTAAGTTGGTATTGCCTTCAGCGTCACCTGAGATCGGTGTTTTGTGAAGAAGGTTTTACATCCTGGTTAAGGATTCTTGATCGCATTTAGCATTAGTGCGGCCGATGGTTTGGATGTTCAGACCTGTCATTTGTTGTGGAAGGTTGTGGGAGCATGCCCCACGGGAAGGTTGTATAAGTGTGGCATATAGTCACTTGATTGGTTGAAGAGTTAAACCAAGTATGAAGATTGTGGTGATTTGGGAATTGATGCCTGGAGGGCACTTGAATTATTGAGTTATGGATTGTGGATGAATTCAAATGTGAATATGGGCTCTATATCAAGCTAGATGTGTTCATTTCAGTAATCCACTCCTTATGGAAAAGCATTCAGGGTGTTATTTTGTCGTCAGTTATTTCATGTAATGTTATATTACGCCGTGCGAGTTGTGAGATGGCTTGGTGAATTGTTTATGTGTTGAGGTTCCGCGTAGAGATGATGTTATATGAGCAAAATGGCTCTTGAGATTCAGATCGTATATCTCACCTCAGTTGTGTTCAAGTTTTGTAGCTTATGGCGCTATATGTCCCCTCAGGGATGGCATTATGAACTTAGCATGCTTGTGACCGATATTCGGTATTTTGTTGTAATGAGCGATCTAGATCGGTGGGTAACTCCCAATGGGAATTTTATGTTGTTTGGATCGGGATGCGCGCCGCAACACTATGATATTGAATACAGTTCTAAATATCTCTTTTTATGCGTTTGTTTCCTATCTTCCTGAGAAAAACTCCTATTTACTGTGTGCCCGCATCGCATGTATGATTCGCGAGCGGGGTGTTTGTTTAATTATGTTGACCGCGTCGCACGTATGATTTGCGAGCGGGGTAATTAGATTTCCTTTCCAGAGTTCATTTTCCTTTTGTATCGCGTTCGAATTGACAGCTTATTGGCACATGGTGGCATCATATGAGACTTTCGATCATGTCCGGGGTGGCTTATTGCCCGAGAAGTTCGTACTGGGTAATACGAGATCATCGGGTTTAGGATCAATGCAATCTGATTATATGGAGTATATTAAGGAGCAAAGACCATTATTTGGTTCAAAATGAGGTGAGTGTTCTTCTCAGGAGTATAAACCCAATGATTTGTTGATTCGACAGTCGGTTATGAATTTCTACACATCTCTTCCGACATGGCGGTATTGTAAGAGTTAGAGAAAGACCTATGTAGGGCATGAGGTGCAATGTGAGCATCAAATTTGTGGAATTTCAATTTATTAAATCAAAGAATGCTATTGTGGTCCTGTGAGTAAAGTAGTGCAAGTTGTGAATTCAGCTAAGGTACGCAGTCATGTTTTGGTGTTGTGTGTAGTTACTGATACGGTGAGCGTATGTTGGAACAGGTCTGGCAGAGAATTCCAGATGTTGAAATTGGACTCTAAGGCTTAATTGCTTAAGTGAAAAAGGATATCTTCAGATTGATCGAGCTAGGGTGCCCGGCTGAGTTGTGGTAGCACGGGTAGGTGCTCGAGGTGTTAAACAGTGATTTCGGACAACCCCAGCACAGTTCTTAGCATGTTCGAGGACGAACGTACGTTTAAGTGGGAGAGAATGTAATGACTCGACCGGTCATTTTGAGCTCTAGTGCGCCGTTCAGCAATTTGAGGCCGTGAGCAGCTTCATTTTAGGTATTATAACTTGTACGCGTAGTCGGAATTGAATTTCGGGAAGTTCAGAGTGGATTTGAAAAGAGATTTCTCATTTCGGAAGCTTTTAGTTGAAAGAATTGACTAGGATTGGATTTTTGCATAAACAACATTGGAATCGAGATTCGAAGATTCCATCAGGTTCGAATGATGACTTCGGACTTGGGCGTATGCTCGGATTGTGTTTTGGATAACCCGGGAGCGTTTTGCGGCCTATTGTGGAAGTTAGCATTTTGGAAGAAATCTCATAAGTTTGGGTTGAAGTGAATTTCAGTGTTATCGATGTTCGTTCGGTATTTCAAGCCTGAGAGTAGCTATGTATGGTAATTCTGGTGTTGAGAGCGAGATCGGAAATGAATTCGGAAGTTCGTGGGTCATTTTGGAGTCATTTGGCTAAAGATAGAAATTTGAAGGCTTTTGAGAAGTTTGACCGGAAGTAGAATTTTTGATATCGGGGTCGGAATCCTATTCCGAAAGTTGGAGTATGTCCATAATGTTTAATATGATTTGTGTGCAAAATTTGAGGTCAATCGGACGTGATTTGATAGGTTTCGATCGAATGTGGAAGTTAGAAGTTCAATAGTTCATTAAGCTTGAATCAATGCGCAATTAGTAGTTTTGATGTTATCAGGCGCCCACCTGGAGAACAAAGGGAAGCAGTTCAAGTTTCAAGGAAAAACAGTTCAAGTGTTGGAAATCAGGCGCCCACCTGGAGAACAAAGGGAAATCAATTCAAGTGTTGGTAATCAGGCGCCCGCCTGGAGAACAAAGGGAAAGCAGTTCAAGTTTTGGAAATCAGGCGCCCAAATGGAGAACAAAGGGAAAAGAAAACAGTTCAAGTGTTGGAAATCAGGCGCCCGTCTGGAGAACAAAGGGAAAGCAGTTCAAGTGTTGGTAATCAGGCGCCCACTTGGAGAACAAAGGAAAAGCAGTTCAAGTGTTGGAAAACAGGAGCACACATGTAGAACAAAGAGAAAGCAATTCATGTTTTGGAAATCAGGCGCCCAACTGGAGAACAAAGGGAAAGTAGTTCAAGTGTTAGAAATCAAGCTCCCACCTGGAGAACAAAGGGAAATCAGTTCAAGTGTTGGAAATCAGGCGCCCACCTGGAGAACAAAGGGAAAGCAGTTCAAGAGTTGGAAATCAGGCGCCCACCTGGAGAACTAAGGGAAAGCAGTTCTAGTGTTGGAAATCAGGCGCCCACCAGGAGAACAAAGGGAAAGCAGTTCGAGTGTTGGAAATCAAGCGCTCACTTGGAGAACAAAGGGAAAGCAGTTCAAGTTGGAAATCAGTCGCCAACCTGGAGAACAAAGGGAAAGTAGTTCAAGTTTTGGAAACCAGGCGCCCGCCTGGAAAACAAAGGGAAAGCAGTTCGAGTTTTGGAAATCAGGCGACCACCTGAAGAACAAAGGGAAGCAGTTCAAGTCTCAGGGAAAAATAGCGCAAACGTTGGTAATAAGGCACCCACCTAGAGAACAAAGGGAAAGCAGCAATATTCAAAGGAAGATAACAATCAGGAGCCCACCTGGAGAACAAAGAAAAACGGTTCAAGTCTCAAGGAAAAACAGTGCAGATATTGGTAATTAGGAACCCACCTAGAGAACAAAGGGAAAGCAGCAATATTCAAAGGAAGACATCGATCAAGAGCCCACCTAGAAAACAAAGGGAAAACAAGTCAAGTTTCGAGGAATACAATTCAAATGTTGGTAATCAGGAGCCCATCTGGAGAACAAAGGGAACGCAGCAATGTCCAAAGGAAGACGGTTCAAGTTCAGCAATCAGGCACCCACCTGGAAAACAAAGGGAAAACAGTTCAAGTTTTGAGGAAAAACAATACAAGTATTGGCAATCAGGCACCCACCTGGAGAACATGGAGGATGCAGTCCAAGTTTCGAAGGAAGACAGTTCGAGTATTGGCAATCAGGAGCCTACCTGGACAATAAGAGAATTCACTTCAGAATGCAATTCAAGTCAGCAACAAAAGAAGCTCGCCGCAAGAATGCGAATCAACAATCCGAGATGATCAACGGAAGTTAGTCACAATCCAGAATAAAAATAAAAGAAAGGCAAGAAGTGAATCCAAATTCAGAAGTTGATGAAAGATGTGAGATGCTCAAGACATGAATGAATTTACAAGCATAGTATGTCTGGTTTTGATCAGAAAAACTGAAGAAGAATGAACTAGCACCTGCAACTAGCAAGCGTCAAGGTTCAAATCTAAAGTCTACATGAAGAACCATTCAAGACTCAAGATCAAGCTTCATAAGACTTATAGATAGGAATCTTGTAACTCATGGTTGACAGGCTTAGTTAGTCGTTTTTATTTCTTTTGATTTTGATGTAATAACAGGACCACGGACCGGAACCTCGATAGAACGGCACCTCGATCGACTCTCTACCTCGGTACTCCATCGCTGTTCTCACTTTTAAACTACACGTGGCCTGATTCCTTTATAACCAAGGATATGTAGGCAGCTCAGATACCATGGCTCGGTCACATTCTCCTTCCTCTTAGTTTTTGGTCTCCTTAAATAAGGGTCATGTCAAAAAACCTGTCTAGTTGTTCTTTGTCCGAAAACTTTTCGTGTTTCCAATCAAAGAGGGGCAACTGTAGACATGTGATTTTTGACCCTCCCCAATATCTTTATTATCTTTTAGCATGTAAATATTTAATTTAGGCCTAATATCGCTATCTCAACTAATTTTAACTCTTTTACTTTATTTTATCACCAAAAAAAATAAAAATTACAAAAAATAGTTTCATTAAGATTTTATAGTCATTTTTAATCTTGAAAAATACCAAAAATAGTTTTATTTTAATGGCCAGTCTTATTTTCATATTTAGTTTACTTAAGTAGGACTAATTAATAAATGAGATTGTATTTCAGTCTCATTCGCGGAGAAAGAATAAAATTTTGGGCTCAAACAACCCATGTTTAAGCTTAATTTTTGGACCTAGCCCATAATTTCCAAGCTCATAATTCCTAGGCCCATACCCCTTAACCTAAATATAACCCTAAAAACATAAACCTATAAAAGAAGCTAACCCTTACACCTAAAAAAAATCAGTCGCAATACATTGGAGGGGAGCAACGAAAAAATGAAAAAAATAATAAAAGAACCTAATGCCTGGAATGAGCAAAAAAGACACAAAATAGACCCTAGACCTATACTGAAGAGGCGCCATTTTACACGAAAAAAGGGAGACCCCGTGAGATTTTAATCTCCATCTTCTTCAAAAAAAAAAAAAAAGAGCCAGATCTCTCCTCTCCAAGGAAGCCAGCCGCATAGAACACCAAACGGCCCTTTCAACCTCTTCTTCATCTATTGAAACTAGACACACACCCATCAGAACCAGACCTAACGCCTGAGATGATTTCTGGTGCCGATTGAAATTCCATCTGTTCGAGGTTGCGATTCCGGTTCGAGTTCGAAGGTTGAAGTTTCCCGTTTCTATTTAGAGGTTTCGGTTGAGTTTTTTGTTGTGGATTCATCCAATTCATTGCATTTCGTTTGTTGTAATTTGCTGAAAGATCAAAAGAAAAACTTTGGACAGAATCAACGCAAGAAAATGTCTCTATTTTTGGGAGTTAGTTCACGATTGAATTCAAAGAAAAAAAAAGTTCTATTTCTTCTCTTTTAATTTTGGATTTCATTGTCAAATTATGAGTTTGTTTGGGGTCCCGTTTGGTGTCGAATTTCCGGTGTCGATTCGAGTTCCGTCCAGAGTTTATCGTTTTGAGGTGTATTTTCTTACTTTCTTCTACTGTTTTTGCTTAATACCAAGCTTTTGTTATGTGATTAATCCTTGCACTCTATTTTCGTCGATCTTACGAGTTAATGTTCTTTTCCTCCATTTTGTTCCTTTGTTTTTTTGGATTTTGGGCTTATTAGTAATCGTTATAGTCTGTTTGTGAGTTAATATTCAGGTGTTTGCTTATTTGAATTTGATTTCCTTTGGTCTGAACTGGTTTCATATTCTACTGTTATTCCTTCATGTTTGATTTCTCTGTTGATCAATTTTCTTGTTTGGATTAGTTAGTTTATTTGCTTCGTATGTTGTTGCCTCTGCTGTTTGGATTAGAATTTGGTCTGTGATCTATATATCGTTGGATTCTTGTGATTCTGGATTGAAGTTGGATATCTTTGGTTGTTGTTTTACTGCTTTTGAGTTGTGATGGTTGTTGTTGAAGTTTAGTGGCATGAATATAGGCTTGTGAAAGATGTTTCTTTTTGAGACGTTTGGAATCTTGCTGATGCAAAGATTTGAGAGCAATTAGACAATCAGGGACAACTTCCATTTCTAATTTTTTGAGATTCTTCAAGGTTTTCCGATGCCGATTCGAAGTATGCATTCGTGCAACTTCGATCAAACTTTTCTTAATAATAAAATAGTTTAATAGGCTGCTAAATTAAATTTAGTTCATATAGTCTGAGGTGTGCCATCCATAGTTTAATCATACATGGCCCTCGTATTAATTTCATAACCTAGATATAAAAATGACAAATGTTCGTAGTTTTCTTTGGGACGTTTAATATACTATCGCGATTGTGGACACGTTTGCGTGCACGATTTCTAAAAACAAAACCAAAGTATGCGTTCGCGCAACCTCGGCCAAATTTTCTTAATAATAATAATAAAGCATTATTAATTATGGACACATTCACGTGACATGATTTTTGACGCGCCAAATAAATGGGTACACACACGCGTGACCCATTTCAAGATAATTCCTTAATAAAAAACGGTAAAAAGGAAATGCACATAGGTTCTAAAATCAGTAATTGACCAATTTGATTAAGTCAAGTATGATCAAAGCGACCGTGCTAAAATCACGAAACTCGAAAATTCCTAACACGTTCTCCCGGGTTAACAGAATTTCTTACCCGGATTTCTGTATTCGTAGACATAAACAGAGTTAACTTCCTCGATTCGGCATTTTAAACCGGTGACTTGGGACACCATAAATTATCCCAAGTGTTGACTCTGATTTTTAAATAATTAATCTTATTTCGATTGTCATTTAAATTGAAAAAAACTCTCTTATACCCTTTCGGGGGTAGTAAAGCAGTGGTTAGACCGACCATGTTGTATGGAGCTGAGTGTTGGCCACTCAAGAATTCACATATCCAGAATTTAAAAGTAGCAGAAATGAGGATGTTGAGATGGATGTGTGGGCACACTAGGCTGGATAAGATTCAGAATGAAGATATTCGAGAGAGTGTGGGTGTGGCTCCCGTGGACGACAAGATGCGGGAAGTGCGGCTTAGATGGTTCAGACACGTGTGGAGGAGAAGCCTAGATGCACCAGTTAGGAGGTGTGAGCGGTTGGCTTTGGCAGGTACGAGAAGAGGCAGAGGACGGCCTAGGAAGTATTGGGGCGGGGTGATCAGGCAGGACATGGCGCGATTTCAGATTTTCGAGGACATGGCTCTTGATAGGAACATGTGGAGGTCGAGCATTAGGGTGGTAGGCTAGGGGGTAGTCGAGAGTTCTTCCCTCTTTGTACCGGGTAGTCTGTTAGAGTTTCGTTAGGTTTGTTAGCGGTCTTTGTTGTATACACATTGGTGTTTTGCATAGTTTTGTGTTATTGTCCTTTCACTTATTTGTTGTGGTTATTTTCTTTCTGGTATCTTTTATTGTTACATGTCTTTTCTCTTATTTCTTTTCTGATACTATTGCCTTTCTTGTTGAGCCGAGAGTCTCCTGGAAACAGCCTCTCTACCCTTTTCGGGGTAGGGGTAAGGTCTGCATACACTATATTTTTTCCAGACCCCATTAGTAGGATTTTACTGGGTATGTTGTTGTTGTTGTTGTTGTTGTTTAGATCTTCTTGAAGTTGTAAGAATATTAACAACAAAAATGAGTAATGGTATTACTTTTCCAAGTTTAGTTCTTGTAGAAGTTGTAAAAATATCAACCATGATTTGCAGAAATATATACTAAGCAAAATTTTATTATCGATAAGGAGTGCAAATTTTATACGTGAAGTTATCCCTTTCTTGAAATCACCTAAATTATTTGCTAAAACTTTATATTGGACTTTAAAACTAATTAATATTTTATTATCTAATATAATTTTTTTTATTTCAACAATATAACATTATGGTAATTCCTTTCATGGTATTACATATGAAATATAATAGCCTACTTTAGAAGATAATTTATTTGAGTTGTGTTTGTTTTATACAATTTTTATTGATTGACGCAAGGTACACGTGCAACACACGTACATAAAAATTAGTAGATATTAAATAAGCATTTGGACAAATTTTGGTTGATTTTATTTTTAAGTATTTAAAGTTAAAATCAAAAATATTTTTTGCATTTTTTTTTTGTTGAGGTGTAACTTGATGTTCAGTGTACAACTAATTTAGCCTATGCATTACATAAATATTTTGACACCCAAGATACAAATAATAAGAAAAAAAATTGATAAGGCAAATGTTAATAGAGAGAAAATTGTGATGGAAACAACTATAGGAAGAATTATAAATTCAAGCAGTTAGTATGTGCAAAATCAATATGTACAAAAACTGATACAATTCTTTCAACATAAAATATTCTTATTTTCATTCATTAGGTGGCTAGAAATTCATCATTGGTACAATAATTATATGATTTTGGAGTCTAATCTAACCGTTGATATTGCATCGTTTGTCGATGATGGCCTTTACAATACCAATATTTTGATTTTTCATTAATTATTGATTAAAGCTAAGACCAATTAAAAGAAAATAGTCAAGACTCAACTCGAATTTCCGATTGAGGATAAAAGAATTCTTCCTAGAACGAGGATTATAAGGTAGGAAATAAACTCCGACTAACCAACCATCCCAAAAGTGTTTTGTGTTTTGTATCTTATTTTAATGCCAAAATACTTTATCATCCCCTAAGCTTGTCACGGATTATTAGTTACAACCTAAAAACTATTCGTGGTCTTAATTACCCCTTCAACTAGGACTTTTAAGAGTCGTTACCCCCTGAACGCTGATGTGACAAATTATGTGAGTGCACTCGCTTGCCACGTGGATTTTTCTGTATAAGTGGCATTTTTTTGAAAAATAAAATATATATTTTATCTTTTTAAGTATGTTATTTTTTATATATTTTTTTCAAATAGAATTTATAATAAAACTTGGATAGAACTATATTAATTAGGCTAAATTTTCTTATTTGACTAAAAATAATAACGTTTTAGTTAATCTTTTTTTGAATTTGACCTAAAAATAAAGATTTATACAATTGAAATAAATAGCCAAGACATCTAAATAGTTATAAAAATACATAGTTTCAAATTAAATAGTTTGGCAATAATTTTTATATAACTCTAAATTACGGAGCTCTATAAATATACGTTTTATATATTTTACCTGAAAAAATAAAAATTATACTGTCACGACCCGGATTTTCCACCCTCGGAGGTCGTGATAGCGCCTGCTCGTAGAATCTAGGCAAGCCACACATTTAGAATCCATTAATATTTTTGTTTAAAATACATTTTTTACCAATTCAATTAACACGAAATATATAATTAAACAACATCGGAATTCGTAATTTAGCGGAAGGCATAAACGAAATAAACCAAAATAATAAAGAAATTCACATATGCCTCTACCCAGAACTAGTGTCACAACATTCACGGACTATCTAGGAGTGATACACACAAATGTCTGAAACAAGAAAATAAAATATGTCTCGAGTACAAGAGGAAACAGTGTATCAAAATAGGTAAAAGAGATGTCGGGTCAGCGGACGCCTGCAGGACTACCTTGGGATCTCGTGGACTGAAGGCTGACCCCGAGACTACTGTTGCGCACTGTAAGCTGCTCCGCTACCTGGATCTGTGCAAAAGAGCACAGAATGTAGCATCAGCACAACCGACCCCACGTGCTAGTAAGTGTCTAGTCTAACCCCGACGAAGTAGTGACGAGGCTAGATCAGACTACCACATAAACATGTGCATTTACACACACACACACACACACACACACACACACACACACACACATATATATATATATATATATATATATATATATATATATATATATATATATATATATATATATATATATATATATATATATATGTGTGTGTGTGT
>MU725346.1:13846-27497 GCA_026770625.1 Nicotiana glauca
AAGCTCTTCATGAGGAGTTTGAAGGGAGATGCACTATCCTGGTATATCAGTCAGGACCCCAGGAAGTGGACGAGTTGGGTGAGCATGGCATCAGACTTCATGGATAGATTTTGGTTCAACACCGAAAATGCGCCAGATGTGTTCTACATACAGAATTTGAAGAAAAAGCCCACCGAAATATTCCGCGAGTATGCTACTCATTGGAGGTCAGAAGCTGCAAAGGTCAAGCCAGCCCTAGAAGAAGAGCAAATGAATAGGTTCTTCGCCCGGGCTCAGGACCCCCAATATTACGAGAGGTTGACGTTGATCGAGGGTCAGAGATTCTCAGATATCATCAAACTTGGAGAAAGAATCGAAGAGGGCATAAAAAATGTTATGGTCACAAATCTTGAAGCATTGCAAGCCACCAATAAGGCTTTGCAAACTGGTGTCACGTCCAAGAAGAAAGATGTGAGTGCCGTGATGGTTGCACAGGAAGCCAAGTCACCACCAAAATACCATACTTACCCGTCAACTCCACTTACATATCAGCCTATCCCGAATTACCAAGCACCCGCACCCTCCTATCCACCTCCCGTTTACCAATCTTCTCCACCCCTCACATATCAACCCACTTTACCTAGATATTCTCAACCAGCACATGTTTACCAAGTTTACAACACTCAACCCCCTCATTACCAGTCACCACCCACCCGCCAAAATTTCCCGAGACCCAGACCAAATTTTGACCGCAAACCTCCCAGACAATACACAGCCATCGCTGAACCAATTGACTAGCTATATAAAAGGCTTAAAGCCGCTGGTCATGTCACTCCTATCCAAGCCAAAGCTCCAGAAAATCCCTCACAGTGGATCAACCCCAACAAGACCTGTGCGTATCACTCCGGCATGAAGGGACATACCCTTGACGAGTGCCGTTCATTGAAAGAAAAGATTCAAACCTTGATCGACAATAAGGTCATCGTAGCAAAGGATCCCGCTCCTAACATTCGAAACAACCCCCTGCCTGACTATAAAGGTAGAGACATTCATATGATTGAGATCGAGGATGATTGGGACCCCAAAGGGCCGATAGGTTTGATTGCTGAAGGGGATGAACCAAAGAAGCCATCGGTTACCCTTAACCCAATTGTTGTACAGAATCAGCCCTCCAAGGACGACAAAGTAAATATGTCTATACATCTTGAATTTGAAGTACCTCCATCTGCAAAGACTCCCGGGCCAATCGAGGTTGAGTTTGGAGTTCCAAAAACACCTACACCTTTTGACGTTGCCGTGCTGCCACCAAAGGTGCCTATTCCGGTGGCAATGACTGACATAACACCATTCCACTCGAATGCTGTACCATGGGATTACACTGCCGAAGCCAGGAGGAAAGGGAAGACCAGGATAGGAGAAACAATTGCCGCGCAAGGAATGACTAGAACAGGGAGGGTCTACACCCCAGAGCACCTAGCCGAGTCCGGTAAGCAAGCCCCGGGATGTCCTATTGAAATAGGGCCCGACGATCTTTGAAGGAAAATACAGGCTAAGGAGTACTCGGTCACTGAACAGTTGAATAAAACACCAACACAGACATCTATCCTGGCTCTTCCGCAGAGTTTAGACGCTCACAAGAATGCCTTAATGAAGATACTGAGCGAAGCCTATGTGCCCAGCAATATAATCGGGGGAGAAATGGCGAATATGGTGGGGCAAGTGCTGGAGAGCCATAAAATAACTTTCCATAAAGATAAGTTGCCACCAAAAGGTCTGAGCCACAACAAGGCACTGCACATCACTGTGCAATGCGAAGATTATTTCATCACTAGAGTCCTGATTGATGGGGGATCGAGCCTCAACATTTGTCCGCTTGTAACTCTCAGAACTCTGGGGAAAGGCCTACACGAGATCAAAGACGGGTCTATCAATGTCAAAGCCTTCGATGGGTCCCAGAGATCCATTATTGGAGAAATCAGCCTATGCTTGCAAATGGGTCCAACCTGGTTCGACGTCGACTTCCAAGTAATAGACGTCCCCGCATCCTACAACTTGCTGTTAGGACGCCCCTGGATCCACGCTGCTGGAGCCGTAGCCTTGACCCTGCATCAAGCGGTAAAGTTCGAATAGAACCACCAAGAAGTGATCATTCATGGCGATGGTAGTAACCCCATATATAGTCGCTAGACCATCCCAATGATCGGAGGCAGAAGGAGAATAGGCGGAGAAACATACCACCACATCGAAAGGGTCAATGCTATAGATAAGGATAAGTGGTGGGACAACAAGATTGAGAGTATCCTGAATTGGCATGGGTATGAGCCTGGAAAGGGACTTGGCAAGAATCTTCAGGGGATCACTAAGCCCATCAAACTAAAGAAGCATGGTACCACATTTGGCCTAGGGTACGGTTATACTTGGGAGGAGTTCCAGAACTGGTCTCCACCATGGCGTGGCCCCTACTATCCATTGGAGTTTTCGATACCTAGCTTGGAGCTGACCTTCCAACCGACAGATACTATATATGGTCGGAAGAAGATGAGGTATTGGCAGCCATGAAGAATTTGTTCCTGGAGGATGATGATATGGACTGCTGTGTTCTTTTCGAGGAGGAGGGGGAGGAAGGCCCTTCCATACGAGCTGTGAACAGAGGAGACTACCTCAGCAACTGGTCAATTAGGACCGTCAGGGCCCGGAAAGCTTTGGGGTAGCAAGGCTAAACAAAAGCACCATGCATCGCATTTTTAGCTTACTTTACTAGTTGATTTTCTTTCTGCATTATCTTTTATTTCGAAAAGAGCTCCGATGTTTCAAACTATTATGGATTTAATCAAAGCATTTCATTTTATCATATATATCTTGCTTATTATTTTCTCTATCATTTACTCTATTTTATACAACAGTGCTATTACTTATCTTGACGATGAACCAACGACTATGACTTGCAACAAAACAACGCAACAAAATGATGTAGACTCAGAAGAAGATGAGATACCCGAAGAGGTCATTAGAGAAGTTGAGAATTTTGAGAATAGACCTAAGTCCAACCTGGAAGAAACTAAGGTCATTAATTTGGGAGATACAAATAATGTCAAGGAAACCCGCATCAGTGTTCACTTGTCGCCATCAGAGAAGGAGAAATATACGGAATTTTTGAAAGAATATGAGGACATATTTGCCTGGTCATATGATGATATGACTGGCCTCAGCATGTCCATTGTAGCTCACAAACTGCCAACAGACCCGACTTGTCCGCCAGTAAAACAGAAGCTTAGAAAGTCAAAGCCAAAGTTCTCAGGGTAGTGGAATATCCAACATGGTTAGCCAACATTGTGCCAGTACCAAAGAAGGACGGGAAGGTCAGAATCTGTGTCGACTACCGGGATCTCAACCGGGCCAGTCCCAAAGATGACTTCCCCTTGCCAAACATACACATTCTTATCGACAACTACGCCAAACACGAGTTGCAGTCCTTCGTTAATTATTTCAACGGGTATCATCAGATATGGATGGATGAGGAGGATGCAGAGAAAACGGCTTTCATCACGCCGTGGGGAATGTATTGCTACAAAATGATGCCATTCGGATTGAAGAATGCTGGAGCCAACTACATGAGAGCCATGACTACTATCTTTCACGACATGATACACAAGGAGATCGAGGTGTATGTGGATGATATCATCATCAAATTCAAGAAAGCCGCTGATCATATGGAAGATCTGAGGAAATTCTTCAACAGACTAAGAAGGTACAATCGGAAACTGAATCCCGCCAAGTGTGCATTCGGGGTTCCTGTCGGAAAATTGCTGGGTTTCATCGTGAGTCGTTGAGGAATAGAATTGGACCCATCAAAGATCAAAGCCATCCAAGAATTGTCACCGCCGAAGAACAAGAAGGACGTGATGAGTTTCTTGGGAAGACTCAATTATATCAGCTGGTTCATAGCTCAGTCCATAGTCATTTGTGAACCCATCTTTAAAATGTTAAAGAAAGACGCTGCTACTAGATGGACCGACGATTGTCAAAAATCCTTCGACAGAATCAAGGAATACCTATCAACTCCACCAGTCTTGGTTCCGCCCGAGCCAGGAAGGCCCTTATTGCTTTATCTCACAGTTTTGGAAGGAGCATTCGGTTGTGTTCTGGGACAACATGATGAAACGGGAAGAAAGGAGCAGGCCATCTACTATCTCAGTAAGAAATTTACCCCGTACGAGGCCCGGTGTTCCTTATTAGAATGCACTTGTTGTGCTCTGACTTGGGTAGCTCAGAAATTGAGGCATTATTTCTGTGCCCACACTAGCTATCTCATATCCAGGATGGACTCGTTGAAGTATATCTTCCAGAAGCCCATGCCCACTGGCAAGCTTGCCAAGTGGAAAATCTTGTTAAGTGAATTCGACATTGTTTACATGACTCATAAAGCAGTTAAGGGCCAGGCCATAGCAGATCACCTTGCCGAGAATCCTGTTGGCGGAGAATACGAACCCGTGAAAACGTATTTTACTGATGAAGAAGTGTCCTTTGTAGGAGAAGATATTGCAGAATCCTACGATGGTTGGAGGTTGTTTTTTGATGGAGCCGCAAATTTCAAAGGAGTTGGCATAGGAGCAGTCTTGGTATCAGAAACCGGCCAGCATTACCCGGTATCCGCCAAGCTCAGGTTCCCTTGCACAAATAATATGGCCGAATATAAAGCTTGCATCTTGGGACTCAAGATGGACATTGAAATGAACATTCAAGAGTTACTAGTGGTCGGGGACTCAGACCTGCTCATACATCAAGTTCGAGAAGAATGGGCCACCAAAAACTCTAAGATACTTCCCTATTTGCATCACATGCAGGAGTTAAGGAAAAGGTTAAAAAAACGGAATTTCAGTATGTCCCCAGGGTCCAGAACGAGTTCACTGATGCATTGGCTACTCTGTCATCCATGATCCAAAATCCAGACACAAATTTCATTGATCCCATCCCAGTAAAGATTTATGATCAGCCAGCTTATTGTGCTCACGTTGAGGAAGAAGCGGATGAAAAACCATGGTTCCACGACATCGAAGAGTACTTGACAATAGGAAAGTATCCAGAACTTGCCAACGCTACTCAAAAGCGCACACTTCAGAGGTTATCCAACAACTTCTTTCCTAGCGGAGGAATCCTGTATAGGAGGACTCCCGATTTGGGTTTGCTAAGGTGTGTCGAAGCAAAAGAAGCATCCAGACTATTGGACGAAGTGCACGCGGGGACGTGCGGACCACACATGAATGGTTTTATCTTAGAAAAGAAGATACTATGAGCAGGGTATTTTTGGATGACTATGGAAACAGACTGTATCCAATATGTTCGCAAATGCCATCATTGTCAGATACATGCAGACATGATAAAGGTGCCTCCAAACGAGCTTACTGCAACAAGCTCACCATGGCCATTTGCCGCCTGGGGGATGGATGTCATCGGACCTATCGAGCCCGCCACATCAAACGGGCATAGATTTATCCTGGTGGCAATTGATGACCTTACTAAATGGCTTGAAGCAGCATCGTACAAGGCAGTGACTAAGAAAGTTGTGGCAGATTTCGTCCGTGACTGTATTGTTTGCCGATTCGGGATTCCAGAATCAATCATCACTGATAACAGTTCCAGTCTCAATAGCGACCTAATGAAAGCAATGTGTGAGGCACTCAAGATCAAACACAAGAACTCCACAGCCTATAGGCCTCAGATGAATGGATCTACGGAGGCAGCCAACAAGAATATCAAGAAGATATTAAGGAAGATGGTCGAAAGCCACAAACAATGGCATGAAAAGTTATCATTCGCTTTGCTGGGATACAGCAGCACAGTTCGCACATCGACCGGAGCAACTCCCTACATGCTGGTTTATGGTACAGAAGCGGTCATCCCCGCCGAGGTGGAAATTCCCTCCTTGAGGATCATATACGAAGTAGAGTTGGATGACGCAGAATAGATAAAAGGTCGCTACGAGCAGTTAGCCCTTATAGATGGGAAAAGAATGAATGCAGTTTGCCACGGTCAGTTGTATCAGAACAGAATGTCCAGAGCCTTTAACAAAAGAGTTAAGCCAAGAAAGTTTACATCGGGGAAGCTGGCATTGAAGAAAATATTCTCACATCACGATGAAGCCAAGGGGAAATTCTCTCCCAATTGGCAGGGTCCGTACATGGTTCACTGGGTTCTAACTGGAGAAGCCCTTATTCTGGCAGAAATGGACGGAGAAGTTTGGCCAAAGCCAATCAATTCAGATACAGTGAAACGATACTATGCGTAACCACTTACGATTCCTTTTATGATGTATTTGAACTACGCCTGAACTGATTCCCGCTTAAGAGGGGATACATAGGCAGCCCTATGGGTTCGGTCACAATTTAATAAAAATCTTCATTTTCCCCCTATTATTGGAACTGGAGCAGAATTTTTAAGAGGACCCTCAAAATTCCGAAGTAAGCCTTCAGCCACTCATCGCTAAGGATGTCACCTCAGTGGACTGGGGCAGAATTTTGAGGAGGACCCTCAAACTTCCGAAGTTGATTTTTGCATTTGTTCAGTGCAGCCGTCAGAAGTGCCAGCCCAGTAAACAGGGGCAGAATTTTGAGGAGGACCCTCAAAATTCTGGAGCAAGAGAGGTTGCGACGCTTTGAACCACGTTGCAGCCGTTGGTTCATTTGAACAAAACCATTTTCTATTTACGTTATACTTGTTAAATCATGCAGAACTATGACAACTGCTGTTTAGCAACGCTACCCCAAATGATGCACACAATGTCGGAGGCCACGGGAAACGAACTAACCTTTCCTCCTTGACAAAACTCACAATTTTCTTTGGATGCAGGTGTGAGCACGTGATTTTTGCCCTATATATGAATTATTCCCAAAAATTCAAACAAAAGACTTTTCCTTATTTTTATAATTTTTGTGAATTTTGGTGTTATTTTCTGTTAATTATTTGCATTTTATTTGTGCATGTTAATTCATATAAAAATACAAAAAATATGCATTTGCATTTAGGATCTAATTTCATATTTTAGGATTAATTACAGGTTAATTTGTTTTAGAACAAAACATGAAAAATCACAAAAATAGTTCATTTTCGCATTTTAATTATTTTAATTGTGAATTTATTATGAAATAGTTTTTAAACAATTTTAGAAGTTAATTAGTTTAACTTTGAAATTTATTGGGACTTTATTTTAATCTTTGCATCTTTATAAAATAAAAAAAAAATTTATTATAAAATCAAAAAATACAAAATGGAAAAACAAGAAGGAAATAAAAGAAAGGGAAGAAAAGCAATTAAAGTTGGGCCATGCCTTATGGCCCAGACCATCAATGCCCAGAAATCCCACACCCGTTCAGGCCCAACCCACCCAAATACCCGGTCCATTTCCCCTTCTCTCCCAAAACGACAGCGTTTGGAGTTCCCATTACTCAAATTGATCCAAACTGTCCCTCATCCATCATCCAACGACTGTGATGCCTCCTCCACAATTTAATAAAAATGTCCGAGCTTCTGTATAACCCTAACTACCAAAGTTCCTCTTCCTCGTATTCAACCTCGTAACGCCGCCACCGCCACCACCGGAGAAGTCGCCACCATCGCCGATGGATCCCAAATTTACACCCCTACATCGCCTCAATGCCTCACGAATCCACCATTTTCACAGTTCGAATCCCGCCTAAACTCCTCGAATAATCGATCTTGTGACTGACATCTCCGCCTCCCACGGCGGCGACACCCCTCCAAATGACCCCAAAAATACACCCTGCACTCTCCTGGTTCTCCTCTTCTTGAATTTCTCATTAGTTTCCGTCAAACACCAACAGAACTGCTCGAATTTTAAACGAAGAGAAGGCAGAACCTCAAAAAGTTTGGGTTTGCTTAATTTCTGCCGAGTCCCTGAGTTCAGTATTGGATTCGAGTCGCGAAACAATGTGTTCGTTTGTTCTTTGATAATAACGAGCGATTAAATTATTCCGAGGCTCGAGTCGAGTTTTCCAATCTCCGTTCCGGGCTCAGTAGGTAAGGCTTTTGGTCCTTCTTCATCATTTTCTTCTTAACCAATGATATGTCTGTCAATTAGTTAATTTAGGACTTTGTTGTAGTTTCTTCATCTTTGTCAGTTCGTTATAACCGTTGTTTAATTAGATTAGTTTGTTGTTTGTTCTTCAGTCTCTTTTGATTTATATTGGGTATTGGTTCATCAATTCAATTGTGATCGATTTGGATTTAAGTGTATCATGACTAGTTAAGCATTTTTCTGTTTGGTTAGTGATAAAATATAGTCTATTTTAATCAGTTTGATTATGTGTTTTAGTTAATTAGTCTTGGCTATTGGATTTAGGTTCATATAAGTTTCATTTGATCAGTTAGGAGTTTGTTTAATTTTGAATGGTTTTGTTATTTTAATTCTAGAGTAATGGGTCGTTTGTTTATAGTTGATCATTTTTAGATAGGCTAAAAGAGGGTTGGGGTAATACAGTAGTTTCAGGGGATGCTCTGGGACAATTTGGGTATTTAAAATAGGAGAGTAGTGTTCTAGTTAACGTTAGAAGTCCCCAGAATCTTCTAGAATGGGACTCAAGTTTAGATTTTAGTAAGATAGGATAATAACTTGATAAATAAGTCAAAAAATGAGGGATTAATCTAAAATAAACTAGGGACTGAATTTGAAATCTGAAAATTTGACTTGCACCTCATCTTTGCCTATAAAAGGGCATTCCTATGCCTTAACACACAAGTTTTTGGACACCAAAATTCCCCCAAAAACTATATTCTTCCAGTTTCAGATCTGGAATTCAAATTTCAGATTCAAAATTCCTTTAGATCTTAGCTTTATTCAGAAGAAAAACCAAAAAAAAAAATAATCCAAAATCTTCAAAAAATCCAAAAAATGCACTGTTTCATTAAGAGTTGTAGGTTAATTTTGATTTCTGTCCAATTGATTCACATCTTTTGATTAAAGTTTGATTGATGAAGTATCCAGAGTTGTTTTGAGATGATTTCAAGTGATTTCGGGTGTAATTAGTTTAGTTTGAGTTGAGTTTCTGTCTGCTGAAAATTTCAGAGGAGTTTTTGTGTTCATTTTTGATTCTATGTGGTTAATTTGGTGTTGATTTGAGGTTTCAATTCTCTTTGTTGCCGCTGATTGCAAGTGCTGTTACTGCTGTGTTGTTGCTGACCCCTTTTTCTTTTGCTCTTACTCGAATTCCAGGTATGTTCTCAGAGTCGAGAAATTGGAACTATTTTGACCTGTATGAAATCATTTGAAGTTGATTAATGAAGACATGGTGCTGTTGCCCCGTTTTGCATTGTCTATGTAGTTAAACTGTTTCTTTTGATTTTGAATTGTATTAATTAGGATTTCATAGACTTGTTGGTTATTTATTTCATCTAAACAGTAGGACTGTGAGCTTGATATCACTCCTTGCAAATCAGTAGGCATGATGAGGAAAATAGGTTTAAAACAGTCAGTACGCCTCGTTTTGTCAAAATCATATTAAGTTTGTTTACTGCGAGTCAATACTAGTTCATTTAAAATTTGCAGTATTTTATATTTACCAAATTGAGTTTCAATTCAATTGGTGTTTTGTTAGTAAACTAAGCCCTAGTAATTGACTTTTGAACTATTTGAGCCTATAATGCAATGTCTGCTAGTGTGTTGCTTCATTTAAAATTGCGGCTGGGCAGACTCGAAGCTGTGATCAGCATTTTGTGGTCTTCAGGATTGGAATTGGGCCCTCTTTCGTGGGCTCAAGGATTTCTGGCATTTGGTTTTGCCTTGATTGCATTACTTAGGCCTTGGTTTCTTATATGGACTATGTGCAAGGTCCACAATGTTAAAGGATTTAAATTCATGTGTCCATGAACCCCAAGTTATAAGTAAATTTCCAAAAAATCTAATTAATTAGGTTTCACTTGTTTATTATTAGGGACGAAAACCAAGTAGTAAATCATAGCCACTTTAGGATCAAACTTTAAATAAAAACGATGAGACGAGCCTCGCCAAATAAAAATACAAATGCGGGGCCCTTAATAAATGTTATATAAAAGACTTAGAATTCGGGTGGACCGTTTAGCGAATTTCACGGTCTTCCCTAAAGATAACAAATGCGTAGTTGCTTTAGGCGCGTATTTTAATAATATTGCCTTCCTAAATATGGGTGCACATTTATGTGACCCAAATCCAAATCTCAACGAAGTTGAAATGTGTTGACAATCACGGGTGCACTGGTGCGGCGTAGTTCGAGATACATTTTCACGACGTTGCAATTCTTATTAAAATAAGAAATAATAATAAATAAAAGCAAATTACTAATAAAAGGCACATAAGTTAGAACATGTTTTAAAATCAGATAAAATCAAATACAACAGTTGAGCGACCGTGCTAGAACCACGGAATTCGGGAATACCTAACACCTTCTCCCGGGTTAACAGAATTCCTTACTCGAATTTCTAGTTCGCGACTGTAATACAGATTCAAATCCTTTTCTCGATTCGGGATTCAAAGCGGTGACTTGGGACACCATAAATCTCCCAAGTGGCGACTCTGAATCTCTCAATAAACGAATCCCGTTTTGATTGTCCTTTAATTGGAAAAACTCCTTTATTATACCCTCCCGGGGGTGTAGTAGTACGTAAAATGAGGTGTGACAGCAGGCGCCGAGACACAAACATATTACGCAATCGCATTGAACAATCGTACCTCTTCGCATTTTTTGCTATCCGCACGCAATATTCCCCAGCAGCCGCAATATCACAATCAGTTACCAGCAATCAGCTAAGAATCTCTATTACCATCTGCATTCCTTGCATTGCATAAGGCTACCTTCCTTCCTTTCAAGACTAAGCATTGTCTCCATCTGTATTCTTGCATTGCATAAGGCTACCTTTCTGCCTTCCGAGACTAAGCATTGTCTCCATCTGCATTCCTGCATTGCATAAGGCTACCTTTCTGCCTTTCGAGACTAAGCATTGTCTCCGTCTTCATTCCTTGCATTGCATAAGGCTACATTCCTGCTTTTCGAGACTAAGCGTTGTCTCCATCTACATTCCTTGCATTGCATAAGGCTACCTTTCTGCCTTTCGAGACTAAGCGTTGTCTCCATCTACATTCCTTGCATTGCATAGGGCTACCTTTCTGCCTTCTGAGACTAAGCATTGTCTCCATCTGTATTCCTGCATTGCATAAGGCTACCTTTCTGCCTTCCGAGACTAAGCATTGTCTCCATCTGCATTCCTTGCATTGCATAAGGCTACATTCCTGCCTTCCGAGACTAAGCGTTGTCTCCATCTGCATTCCTTGCATTGCATAAGGCTACCTTCCTGCCTTTCGAGACTAAGCGTTGTCTCCATCTACATTCCTTGCATTGCATAAGGCTACTTTTCTGCCTTCCGAGACTAAGCATTGTCTCCATCTGCATTCCTGCACTACATAAGGCTACCTTTCTGCCTTTCGAGACTAAGCGTTGTCTCCATCTGCATTTCCTTCATTGCATAAGGCTACTTTTATGCCTTCCGAGGTTAAGCTCTAACTCCATCTTGCATGACTGAAATAACGCCACATTATCCTTCTTGCATGGCTGAAATATCGCCACTTTCACTTACATCTTGCAATCGGCTGAAATATCGCCAAAATTTATTTAAATCTTCTGTCGGCTGAAACATCGCCATTTTTATTTTTCACATCGGCTGAAACATCGTCTGTTTTATTTAAATTTTCGTCGGCTGAAATATCGCCATTTTGCGCTTTTGCATCGGCTGAAATACCACCAAATCTTGCATCACATGGGCTGAAATATCGCCAAATTTTCCAAAGGCGTCATCGTTCGGAGGCAATCTTCATAGCCCGAGAACACCATGCCATGGCCCGAGGACCCCACTTTATATCTTGCATATCATTATTTAAAGGCATCATGGTTCGGAAGTGCCATTATCATAGCCCGAGAACGTCATCTCATAGCCTGCGAATCTTTTAATTTTGCGCTTCATGGCCCAGGACATCATGGTCCGAGGACGTCATCTTAACCGTCCAAGGACAGCATTCATGGTCTAATGGGAACTTGCATCACGTTTAAGTTTATGCACGATATGCGCCTATATTTCTCACTTGCAGGTACATCGGCTAGCAACGACCGTCTCAACAGGAGCGATCCCGCTCCGATTCTCACAGCCGATTGGCTGCCCAAGTACCTCTTGTCTCTCCTTAACCATCATGTCCGTCTTTTCGAATCTCCATCGACACATTCAATCAATGGTTACTGAACTACATATGGCTTGATTCCTGTAAAACCAGGGATATGTAGGCAACTCAGAAACCAGAGCGTGGTCAAAATTCTTTTACAATCGCCGTTTTCGGTCAAAATCGGCCATCTTGTCTTTACCCGACAACTCTTTCATCTTCCTCAGGTAAAGAGGGGCAGCTGTTGATACCCAATTTTTCCCTATGTATTTTTTATACTCAAAATACTTTAAAAAAATAGCATATGTTTGCATATATAAGCATGCCCAAAAGTTCTGGTATTTTTCCCAATTTTTTAGATTTTAAAAAAAAAAGTCAATTCATTGTCTGTTTTATCAGTACAAAATCCAAATTATCTCCAAAATTATCATTTTTTGGTGAATAACTTATTTCGTTCTCATACTTATACCAAAATATAATTAAGGTGGTTTTTGCATATTTTTACCAATTTATTTGGCATTTTTAAAACCAAATTGCATATAATTGCAATTATGGCCTATTTTATAATTAATAACATTTTTACAATTATAAAATTGCTTCCAGTATTTTTAAATTAATATTTATATAATAATTATATACTCAGTACTTTCAATTTGCTTTTTAAAATTATTTTACTACTTTTTATAAATTAAACAAGGGAGAAATGGCTATTTAAGTGCAAGCCCCAATTATATTTCAATTTTAGCCAAAATAACACCCAAATTTAACCCCATTTCAGCCCCAAGCCGAGCCCAAATTACCCCAACCCAATTACCTAATCTACCCGACCCAGTACACATTAAATCGAACCGGCCGTGTCCCTTTTAATCTGAGCCGTTGATCATTTTGATCAACGGCCCAGATTCTCCCTTTCCATTTTAATTCCAAACGATCCCAACCCTATCCCCCATTCTCTCAAACCCGCCGCCTTTGGTTTCTCTCGTCTCTCTCAAACTCTCTCAACCCCTGAAACCCTAAAAGTCACCTACCCCCTCTCCGACCCAAAATCCATCGGAATCCATGGCTAATCTAGGCATGGATGATCTCTACTCGCCATCTTCTGCTCCTATACGCCTGCTCCATGAAAGTTCGAGGCCAGACTTCAAGGGTTTTCGCCCAGACCTTCGTCGATTCGAGGTTCTCAGCCATCTCCGGCCTTGCTCCAGCGTGTCTTAGCCTTCTTAGCCTGGTTCCGGCCTTATCAAGTCCAGATTTGATCTTATTCCTTCCAAGCCTTTCTCGTTTCTAGGGTTCTTAGAAACCCTAGCCTATTCGAGGTTCTTTTTCGTTTATTTGTTTGAATCAGTGCTCGATCTGTGCTATATGTGATGTTTTAAACATTTCCCCCCAATCTTCTTTTTAAAAAAAATCTTTTGATTTCAAACTAGGGTTTCTGAGTCTGTTGTTTAAATATTTTCGTTCGATTCATTTGTTTATCAT
>MU725346.1:37146-50890 GCA_026770625.1 Nicotiana glauca
GGTTTTTCTTTCAAAATCTCTTCTTCTCTTTAAAGTTTCCTAATGCACTATAATCATTAGGTGGCGACTCTTCAAATTCCATAACCCGATTCCTCAAAAGGGAATGAGAGTTGTTTTGTCCATAATGTCGTAAACCCGATTTTGTCTTAGAAAAAGGGGGCATCGACAGATAGTATTTTGTATAATGTAGACTTTATTTTGCCAATGGGTTGGTGCTCTCTGTAATTTCCCTGGTATCTGGGATATTTGTCGAGCTATTAATTTTTGGGGGTGGTTAACTTCCCTCTGTTTTTTATGGCCTTGGCCATTGGGATGTTGCTTTGAACTGTCGTCGAAGTAGTACCCCCTCGTAGTTCAAACGAGGTCAAACTTATGTTTTCTAGATGGCCTTGTCCATTTGGATGTTGCTTTGAACTCTCGTCGAAGTAATATCCCTTCGTAGTTCGAACGAGGTCGAACTCATGTTTAATCGATGGCCTTGGCCATTAGGATGTTACTTCGAACTATCGTTGAAGTAGTATCCCGTCGTAGTTCGAACGAGGTCGAACTCATGTTTTGTCGATGGCCTTGTCCATTGGGATGTTACTTCGAACTGTCGTCCAAGTAGTATCTCATCGTAGTTCGAATGAGGTCGCAATCATGTTTTGTCGATGGCCTTGGCCATTGGGATGTTGCTTCGAACTATCGTCGAAGTAGTATCCCGTTGTTGGAGGTTTGATTGTGTTCCCGCAGGGAGACACATGTTGACTTTATTCATGTAATAGAGATTCAATTGTATTCTTGTAAGAGCCATATGTCGATTTTGTACATGCAATGGAGATTTGATTATCTTTTCGTGAAAACCACATGTCGACTTTGTACATACAATGGAGATTTTAACTATTTATGTCCAGTCCCTTCATTACTTCGTGCCGAAGATTGTATCAACGGGCCCGGTAATGAGTATTACTCCGAATTCTCAAGACATCCCCCTTGCCGCCTCGTTAAAAACCTCACCGGGAAAACCCGATTGGGACAAAACCTGGATGAGGGAAAAAGTGTACGAATTGGGTGACGACTTTTTCAGAAGTAAAAGTATTTAAGATGGGCGACATTCCAATTGTTTTGGAGCAGTTTATCCTCTATTGTTTCTAGCTGAAATGCTCCTTTGGTTGCTGCGGCTATGATTTTGTATAGTCCGTCCCAGTTTGTTCCTAGTTTTCCTTCATTAGGGTCTTTCGCTGCTTGTGTTTTGGCCTTGAGGACATAATCTCCGACTTTGAGCGGCTGCACTTTGGCTTTTTTGTTGTAGTACCTCTCTACTTGTTGCTTCTAGGCTACCATTCTTATGTGTGCCATGTCTCTCCATTCAGCCTGCTTTTGTCGTTACTCGGTCCGCTCTCGTTGGAGTATCTCAAGCTAGGTTCTCCAACCTCAACGGGTATAACTACATCAGTCCAGTAGACTAGTGAGTATGGCGTCTCGCCCGTACTGGTTTTTGGAGTGGTGCGCTATGCCCATAATACCTTCGGTATTAGTTCAGGCCATAGCCCTATAGCTTCCTCAAGCTTTTTCTTCAATATATTCAATATTCATTTATTGGAGGATTCGGCCTGACTGTTACTGGAGGGATGATATGGTATGGAGAGTATTCGTTTGATGTGCCATTTCTCGAGAAACTCGATCGTTTTCTTTCCGACGAACTGAGTTCCGTTATCACAACTGATTTCTTTAGGGATACCGAAGCGGCATATTATATTTTTCCATATTAATGCGATAAACTTTTGCTCGCATATCTGTGTGTATGCACCTGCTTCCACCTATTTAGAAAAATAGTCAGTTAAAACTAAAAGGAAACGTACTTTACCTCGTCCGGCTGGGAGGGGTCCAATTATATCCATCCCCTACTTTATGAACGGCCATGGTGAAGTGATGGAATGAAGGAGTTCCCCTGCTTGATGTATCATAAGGGCGTAGTTCTGACACTGTTCACATTTCCTGACATAGTCTACTGCTTCTTTTTTCATGGTGGGCCAATAATCCGGCTCGGATGAGGCAGCAGACGAGTGCATGGTTTTCAGTGTGCGTGCCGCAGTGCCCTTAGTGTACTTCTCCCAGTACTTGTCTTATTTGGTTTGGCCCAAGGCACTTGGCTAGGGGGCCATCGAATGTTCTTTTGTAGAGATCACTGTTTACGAGGCTATATCTGACTGCTTGTATCCAAAGCTTTTTGGATTCTTTATTATTTTGCGGGAGCATTCCGTCCTGCAAATATGTTACAAGACGGTTGCGCTAGTCCAAAGTTAAGCTTATAGAGTGTACCTCGACGTGATCTATTTCGAAATGGAGAACGGTGATCACATTTTCCTTGTTGATATTTTTGGTTGATGTCGTTAACTTAGCGAGGCCACGTGCTTCAGTATTCTATGCCCTGGGTATTTTGTCGAGGCAGCATTCATCAAATTTTGGCAGTAGTTTGTGAATTTTCGACTGGTACTTTTATAGTCTCTGTTCTTTGATTTGGAAAGTCCCAGTGATTTGGTTCACCACGAGTTGAGAGTCGCAATGGAGGACAAGTTGTCGGGCGCCGTACTTGAGGGCTAGTTTCAATCCTGCAATCATAGCTTCATACTCGGCCTCGTTGTTAGTCATCTCGGGGCATCGTATGGATTGGCGAATTATTTCGCCCGAAGGAACTTTGAGGACGAGTCCCAGTTCCGATCCCGAGGCATTAGAAGCATCGTCGGTGTAGAGGACCCAGAGGTTGGTGTATGTGGAAGCGCGGAGCACTTCCTGCTCTACTTCAGGCAATATTTCTGCACTGAAATTAGCAACGAAATCTGCGAGCACCCGCGACTTAATAGTAGTTCGTGGTTGGTATGTTATGTCGTACTTGCTTAGTTCTATGGCCCATTTGGACAACCTACCCGATAATTTAGGTTTGTGTAGGATACCCCTTAAGGGGAAGGTTGTCGCCACTTTTATGGGGTGACATTGGAAATATGGTCTAAGATTTCGTGAAGCTACGACTAATGCAAAAGCTAGTTTTTCAAGGTGAGGGTACCTTGTTTCGGCATCGATTAGGGTTTTATTAATATAGTAAATCGGAGATTTTGTACCTTCATTTTTGCAGACTAAGAAGGTGCTTACGACGACTTCGGAGACCGCTAGATATACGATCAAACATTCACCCGGTTCTGCCTTGACGAGTAGGGGTGGCAAAGATAGGTACGATTTTAGTTTCCTTAGCGCGTCGATGCATTCTGCATTCCATTGCAATATGTAGTCTTTCTTTAGCACATTGAAGAATTTGTGGCATCTATCCGACGATCGTGAGATGAATCTTTACACTGTAGTCTTTCTTTAGCACATTGAAGAATTTGTGGCATCTATCCGACGACCGTGAGATGAATCTTGACAGGGCGACTATTCACCCTGTTAGTTTCTGCACTTGCTTTTTGCTAGTTAGTACCTTCGGTATCCCTTGGATGGCTTTGATCTGGTCCGGGTTGACCTCTATACCCCTTTGTGATACTAAGAAACCCAAGAACTTTCCCGAAGTTACACTGAAGGCATATTTTTTGGGATTCAGTTTCATCCCGTATGCCTCAATATTTCGAAGACCTCATTCAGATGGCCAATGTGTTCCTCTTTCTTTTTCGATTTCACTAGCATATCGTCGATGTAAACCTCCATGGTATTACCGAGTTGTTCTTTGAACATCTTGGTGACTAATATTTGATATGTCACTCCTGCATTCTTGAGTCCAAACGACATTACTTTATAGCAGTACTGTAAGGCCCCAGAAAATTTTGCTAGGTAATTTAGGATTTCGAGGTTCCGTGTGGATAATTATAATATTTTATGTGCTATTAACATGATGGGAATAAATTGTATTTGGTAAATAAGTGTATAAGTCATATAATAAGAGATGTGGAGTCTAATGGGAGGCCTAAGTCTAAGTCAAGTTACAAAATTTCATAATGGGCTAAAATTCCAATTGAGTTTGCACAAGTCCACACTTTGAACGAGAATATCTAAACATGTATAAGGCTTTATGTGATGAAAAACCCATCATATGAAAGGAAATCTAGTCTAGTTTCCAATTCTTCAAGCCGTTCATCATTTGGACATTCCTACACAAAGTTATGATCAAATTACCAAAGGCTGGATTTGCGATGCGGACCGCATATGCGTCGCATAGTGAAGCAGTGTCGGGCAAAACATTATGCTACCGCATGTTGATTATGCTATCGATTATGCTATCACATTTTGATTATGCGGTAAGAATGCTGCCCACATTTCGATTATGCTATAGCATAATTGCTCCACATTTTTGACTTCGGGGGTCATTTTTGGAAATTTTCATATCCGAACCCACTTTGATAAATAAGCTATGGGGCTTCATTTGGGACTATTTTTACACTAAATCTAGAGAGTGGTGAGAGCATTTTAGAGAGAAATCTAGCCTCCTAATCATCAATCTTGCACAAACCCTCAAGAATCAAGCATGCTAATCTCTAGATCACTATCTTCCGGAACAATACCTCGACGGGGATTAAAAAGTTGGGTTTTAAAGAACTCTCGTGTTATAACTTATTTCTTATAAGATTCAACCTAAATATATATTATATTATGCAGATGGCAGGAAAGGGTCAAGGTAACAATGACCCTACTAGTTCTAGGGACCAAAAAAGTCTAGAAAGGAAAATAGGAGGGTAGAATCTAGGATAATACTACTCCCTCACTCCCACCCTCTTCAGATATGCCTATGTCTTATCCTCCACCACATGGCTATACTGAGCTACCATAGCATCATGAGGCATACCGGGTATGTCCTACTTCTAATATTTCATATATGAGAATATGAGTTCAAAAATATATATTGTGGGGCTAGAAATAGGCTATGCATGTGGGACTAAGTTGTAGTATTGATGTTAAAGAACTAGTATGGATAGTTCATGTTAAAATTGGTTGAGGGAGGAAGGAATTGTCATTTCTAAACCTTGTAGTCTACTTCACATGTTAGGTGTTTGATGAAATTCCTAAGAGAGTTACACCATGGGTAATCTTCCTAATTATTAATCGATTTCAGCTATCTCATTATAGATTGTTATTTCTAGAGGTGTTGGTGTATTGTAGAAACTTAAGGGAAAGCTCTTTGAGGTATGTATGGCTAAAACCCTGTCTTTTTAGAAATTGAGTTCCGTTGGTGCTTGTGTAAATGTGGTAAGATTAAAGTTTGGGTTCTTGTATTGATTGTTATTTCACATGAATTGGTGTTGAAACCTTATATGCGTGAAAAACGTGTCTCAATATGATCAATATGCTATTCTTGATAACTTGAAAAGGTGCAAGGAATGTGAATCATGCATTTAAATGCTTAGACAATAAATTTAGATTGAAGAGGGTGATGTATATGCTAAATTTCCTAGATTTAAAGTCAAGTTTAAATTGTGATTATTATGCCGAATCATGAGAATTCCTCTCTATGCTTATAACTTGAATTTCTCTTGTGTATGCCCATTATCTTATATTTCGAGTTTGATGTTGAAAGTGAAAGTGATGTGGAATGTGAGTTATGAAATATGGCCTAGTGCCAAGTATAATGTGATAGTTATGGCCCTAAGTGCCTATGAATTGATATATGTGAAGTAAAGATTGAAATAAAATTGTGATTGAGGTAACATCTTAGTAAGACGGCTTAGCCGATCGGGCCGTGATCTGATGCCATGTTATACATATATGGTAGTAACGTATTGTTAATTGAAACTGAAAAGTGAGAATGAAATAAGGGTTACGTCTTAGAAGACGGCTTAGCCAATCAGACCGTGATCGGACTCTGACCAAATAAGCGGTGGTATTGTGAATGATGATGAACAATATTAAATGCCCCCAAACTAAATCTATGGAAATTATGTAATAGCTATGTGATTCATTTTATTTGATGATGTAGTGATTGTTTTAAGCTTTGGTTGAATATTTATGATTTCTTTGTTCTTGTATGATAGTTATTTCTCTTGAAATGGTTTTTAATATTTCTTTGTTCTTTTATGATATTTCTTTCTATTGAGATAGTGTTTAGTTATACATACTAGTGCTATTCGACGGCATTGACATCCTTTTTGCCGGTGCTACATCTTTCCATAGCAGGCAGTGTTGGTCGCAGCTAGTGATGCATCTTCGTTTCAACGGACATGGTGAGCCCTATTTCATTTCAGGGTCCTACATCGTTGTTTATCTTGTACTTTGTATTTTGAGATGTAGTCGGAGCCTTGTTGCCGGCATTTCCATATTACTCTTCAGTTGTATTTAGAGGCTCCATAGACAGATTGTGTCAGGTATTGGAATTAAATAGAAATAATGATGTTTGGAAAAGATGTATAAAACTTGTATATCTTCAAAATTATGAACAAAGTTGCTAATGGAAATGAAATAGAAATCGTTAAAGACTTATTTATAGAATTTGATCAATGATGTATATTTCCTCTTTATTCAAAGACAAAATTAGGTAGTATGTATAAACCTATCAGGCTTGCTCAGTTGGGTTTACTCGATTGAGCATTGGTCGCGCTCCTCGAATTTTGGAGCGTGACAAACTTGGTATCAGAGCCTAAGGTTTTAAAGTGTCCTAGGATGTCTCGGAGCCGTGTCTACTAGATTCCTTCTTATCGGTGTGTAGTCGACCACATATATAAGTTGGAGGCTGTTCGGACATTCAGGAATTTCACCCTTCTTTGATACTCCAGATCGTGCAGCAGAGATCAAGATAGGGAGCTTATTTCCATTCTATGTCTTAATCTCAAGATGAGTAATTCATGATTTTGGAAGCATTAAGGAGGGAATGACCCCACCATTGAATATGAGGGATATTGCCCAAGCATTTGTTAGGAGAATGTATCGAGCCATGGAGGGATTGGTAGAACTTGTTGCTAAGGGGAGTACCCTTGTTCCTATTAATGTCACTGCACCACTAGATAATGTAGTATATTAGTATGTTGCCAACATGCATTAGGGATATGGAGTCGAGGGGCATCGATTGAGTTATTTCCCTATCAATCTAGAGTCACCAAGTAAGTGACCCATTAGTACGTCATTCTGAATGCCACATACTTTTCCTTATTATATACGTACACCTGTATTGGGAGCCTGTATAGATATGGTCTTAACAAGAATCTTAATCGCAAAACATTGCATGCACCTACTCTTTAAACGAGATGTATTATTCGTAAATCCACTCTATCACAAATTCTCTTATTTACAACCTTTTTGTGGAATTAAGTTATATAATTATGTCCTTGAATTGAGTTATAACTCTAGGATTGATACTTCCCACTTGCTTTTCCTAAATTCTCAACAAGGGACAATTCCCGATGAATTCCTTATAGAAACTTTTTATTTAAATGGACTACATCTGCCAACTTGTGCCTATGCATGTACTGTTGTAAAGTTTACCTATGTGGTGTCAAGTTCCATGTAAGGAATCCCAGTGTTGCGATCGTTCTCGAGTCACTCTTTTACTCACTTGTGTATATGGCTTATATGGTTTGAACAATCACTCTACTCTCTTGCGAGTATCACTATGAAAGCTTCTCAATGTCTAGTAACATAAGAGCGTAACTTAACACCTATCACATGAGTGCATCAAAATGGTCACCGTGTGCATAAAGTCTCTCTGAAAATTTAGATCCTCACATCCCCTTCATAGGAAGATCTTGTGTTGCCATCTTAGTATAACTTTTGTGTCCACTTGGGACATCTCGCAGTAAGTAGCTCACTTTGTTCCTAGTATTGTGGTTGCCCGTGACGTGGTCGTGTATTGAAGTTGGGAGTTAATATAGCAGAAGCATGTCCAGCTCATAACAAATGTTTATTTTCTCTTTACACCTCCACAACATGTTTTAATTGTGTTCCTTAGTTAGTGAATTCATTGTGCTAGTTTCCCAACACTTGTTCGACAACCATGAGAGAACATATCCTTCAATGTAAAGTTTACTTCCATAAGGCTCTCTCACTTTCTTTTCATTTGTCTTGCATCATGTGTTGATTACCCGTGATCTTCAATGCGATATTATCTCAATGTCTCGACTAGTTATCCAACTATATGATCTGATTTAATTAACCTCACTTTTATGTAATCAACAAGTGCCCTAAGAGTGGGCAAATTTCCCCTTTTCTACAGACTTCTAATATCTTCGACTCTATTTAAGCTTGTTGATTCCAAGCGGTACTCTTAGTTGTGCTGCCTTACTATCTATTTTTATCTGCTAACTCTCCTCGTGAATCTAATTTTATGCCTTATGGTGTCAAGGGTCGAGGTATGTTCCTTTTGTTAGGATAAAAAGATATTGCTAGCACTCCTTATGGGATTTTCTCCTAAACATTCATCTACTTGCTCTACTTGTCCACGTGACTAGATAACCTAGGTTACTTTTCCCCGATAAATGCATTAAGAAGTCTCATTCTTTCAAACTTATCCATGTGGGCAGTTTGAGGCCTTGTTTTATACCAACTCGTAATGGTTTTAAGTACTTTCTTGCCATTGTTAACGATTTTCTAGGGCTACGTGGTCTTGTCTCATGGTTTTCAAAAGTAATTATTTCCCTAAGTTCAAGCTTATATTGACATGATTTCAAACCAAAGTGTGTCCCCTTTTTCAAAAGTCTTAAATCGGTTGGATTGGATGGGTTATGTGGCCTTCTACTCAATCAGCTTCTAGGATTATTGACAACATCATTGTCATGTGCAGGAAATTTTGCTACCTCTGGCATTCTACCTCCTTAAGGAGGATAGGAGTTTTAATTGTCCTTCGTCCCGGAGCTTTACGTCAACCAGTAGAACCCCTCTAACCAATACATGATTTCACCCCTATGGGAGGAGTTCCTAGCTATGTGGTTTCACTCGTGAAAGGTTGAGCTTAGATGACTTCAGATTTTTGCACATATCATGAGCATATTGATTTGGAAGACCAGTTGTCGTATCTTTAGTTCTCTCATATAGAGTCAATTATCAGGAAGAGTTAAGCTGTTTGAAAAATGATAATCGCATAAGTGTTCAACTTCTTTTCACCCTCATGGGCTTGTGGCATAGATTCCTTGTGTTAGTTAATGTTAAGAGTGCAATTCAACTTCATGCATTTTGAAACCCATATCGCATTCAAGGTGCCAGAGTATTCTCATTCTTGATAAAATGACCTTCCCTACACTTCAGGAGATGAGTGGGTCACATACTTGAATATTCCTACTTAACGATTCCTATTGCCAATGTACTAGTTACCCATATGACTCATTTGTCTAATAATGGATGTCGTCACGATGATTAACTATGTCAGTATTGTTAGTAGTGATCTTCATGCCTCTTAGCATATAACCTCATGAAATACTCTACTCAGCACGTTAATGGATTCCTAAATAATTCCAGCCCGATCCTGGAATCCGTTGCTCCTTATTGTATTAAATCTATTGGGTATTAAAGTTTCAAACATGTCAAATGGGAAGCATCACCGTGTGGTAACATATATTCGTAGGTAATTCTATGGTCATTTTATGATAGCACATCTTAGATTAACTGTTGAAGGTTATTAAGGGTTTACTGTAAGTGTTCGCCTAGAGATTTAGAATTCAGGAGGGTGAACCGGTTATTCTCAAAATTATCCCCTGTAGATGTTATGTGGATTGATAATGAGGGGTACGTAAGCGCATTTCCCATTAGGTCGCAATAGGAGTATGATGTTTCCCCATATTATTGCTCATGAATTTGTGTTTTCTTATGTCTATGTCTAAGAAGGTAGGTGGAGATCATTTGTGTATCATCCTGGTGTAAATTTAGATAGTTAGCTTATGCGAGGTATCTAGCTGTTATCCTTGTTAGATAAGTTTAGGGAATAGGATTGCTTCCATAAATGTGTTATGGCGAAGCTTGTGGGTCGAGGTGGCCACCTTGAAGGCCGAAAGTATCATGGAAGGAAAATATTTTTGCTTGATTGTATATCAAAAAGCTTGATGTGCATTTCATGTCAAGGTATCCTTATAGTAATGTAGTGCTTGTAATGGTGAGATTATTATTGTTGATATATACCTTGTGGTGCTTTGTCTCATTGTGGCTGTGTTGTTAGGATGGTTTTGGTGATTCTTTGGCAGGTGAATAGTCCTAGTTACAAAGAAGAATCTACCAAAATTTCTGTAAAATTTGAGAGTTAGTCAAAATTAAGGACTTGAAGTAGGGTATAAAAGAGATATTTTATGTTAGGTGTTTGGGGGAGGCCCTACCTCTCATTCGAGGACGAATGATCCTAAGCGGGGGAGAATGTAAGGCCCCGAAAAATTTTGTGAGGTAATTTAGGATTTTGAGGTGCCATGTGGCCTAATTGTAATATTTTATGTGCTATTAACATGATGGACATCAATTGGATTTGGTAAATAAGTGTATAAGTCATATAATAAGTAATGTGGAGTCTAATGGGAGGCCTAAGTCTAAGTTAAGTTAGAAAATTTCATAATGGGCTAGAATTCCAATTGAGTTTGCACAAGTCCACACTTTGAACGAGCATATCTAAATATGTATAAGGTTTTATGTGATGAAAAACCTTACTATGAAAGTTCATCTAGTCTAGTTTCCAACGCTTCAAACCATTCGTCATTTGGACATTCCTACACAATGTTATGATCAAATTACCAAATGCTGGATTTGCGACCAATTTGCGATCGCAAAACGACCATGCGGACTGCATATGAGTCGTATAGTGAAGCAGTGTCGGGCAAAACATTATGCTGTCTCATGTTGATTATGTTGTCGATTATGCTATCGCATTTCGATTATGCTGCAAGAATGCTGCCCATATTTCGAATATGCTATAACATAATTGCACCACATTTTTGACTTCGGGTGTCATTTTTGGAAATTTTCATAGCCGAACCCACTTTGATAAATAAGCTTTGGGGCTTCATTTTGGACTATTTTTACACTAAATCTAAAGATAGGTGAGAGCATTTTAGAGAGAAAAAGAGGAACCTAGCCTCCTAATCATCAATCTTGCACAAACCCTCAAGAATCAAGCATGATAATCTCTAGCTCACTATCTTCCGGGTATGTCCTACTTCTAATATTTCATATATGAGATTATAAATTCAAAAATATATATTATGTTAGAAATAGGCCATGCATGTGGGACTAAGTTGTAGTATGTGATGTTAAAGAACTAGTATGGGTAGTTCATGTTAAAATTGGTTGAGGGAGGAAGGAATTTCCATTTCTAAACCTTGTAGTCTACTTCACATGTTAGGTGTTTGATGAAATTCCTAAGAGAGTTACACCATGGGTAATCTTCCTAATTATTAATAAATTTCCGCTATCTCCTTATAGATTGTTATTTCTAGAGGTGCTGGTGTATTATAGAAACTTAAGGGAAAGCTCTTTGAGGTATGAATGGCTAAAACCCCATCTTTTTAGAAATTGAGCTCCGTTGGTGCTTGTGTAAATGCGGTAAGATTAAAGTTTGGGTTCTTGTATTGATTGTTATTTCACATGAATTGGTGTTGCAACCTTATATGCGTGAAACACATGTCTCAATATGATCAATATGCTATTCTTGATAACTTGAAAAGGTACAAGAAATGTGAATCATGTTTTGAAATGCTTAGACAATAAATTGAGATTGAAGAGGGTGAAGTATATGCTAAATTGCCTAGATTTCAAGTCAAGTTTAAATTGTGATTATTATGCCAAATCATGAGAATTCCTTTCTATGCTTATAACTTGAATTTCTCTTGTGTATGCCCATTATCTTAAATTGCAAGTTTGATGTTGAAAGTGAAAGTGATGTGAAATGTGAGTTACGAAATGTGGCCTAGTGCCAAGTATGATGTGATAATTGTGGCCCTAAGTACCTATGAATTGATATATGTGAAATAAAGATTAAAATAAAATAATGATTGAGGTAACGTCTTGGTAAGACAGCTTAGCCGATTGGGCCGTGATCGGATGCCATGTTATACACACATGGTGGTAATGTATTGATAATTGAAATTGGAAAGTGATAATGAAATAAGGGTAACGTCTTAGAAGACGACTTAGCCGATCGAGCCGTGATCGGACTCCGCCCAAGGAAGCGGTGGTATTGTGAGTGATGGTGAACAATATTAAATGCCCCAAACTAAAGCTATGGAAATTATGTGAAAGCTATGTGATTCTTTTTATTTGATGATGTAGTGATTGTTTAAAGCTTTGGTTGAATACTTGTGATTTCTTTGTTCTTGTATGATAGTTATTTCTCTTGAAATGGTGTTTAAGATTTCTTTCTTCTTTTATGATATTTCTTTCTATTGAGATAGTGTTTAGTTATACATACTAGCTATTCGACGGCACTAACGTCCCTTTTGCCATGGGCGCTACATCTTTAAATGGATATAGGTATTTCCATAGCAGGCAATGTTGGTCGCAACTAGTGATGCATCTTCCTTTCAGCGGACTTGGTGAGCCCTGTGAGCACGTGATTTTTTACCCTAAGCAAATTATTCCAAAAGTTTCAAATTAAATAATTTTACAATTTTTAGGAATTTTATTGCATTTTTGTCGTATTAATTAGTTGCATAATAACTCATATCAAAAATACAAAATATGCATTTAGGATTTTATTTCATTCTTAGTATTAATTAGGTAGCATTTTGTTTTAGAGCAAAATTAAAAAAAATGACAAAAATGGTCTTTGCATTTATTTTTTGATTTTAAATAATTTTTTAGAATTTAAAAATAATAGACGAAATACAAAATATAAATAAAGATACATACAATACAAAAGGAAGGTGAAAATACAAGAATTAAAATAGACAAAGAGAAAATATAATGCAAATTTAGGCTCAAAATGCCCTCAGCCGTCCAAGCTCAAACGGATCCAAACAACCCAGGACAAGAAGATATCTACCCGAGCCCAACCCTTACCTTGTCTCTATCATCTCTATTAGATAATAGAGACACGCGAGTTCCGTGTCTCTATCATCTCTATTAGATAATAGAGACACGTGAGTTCCGTTTCTCTATCATCTCTATTAGATAATAGAGACACGCAAGTTCAGTGTCTCTATCATCTCTATTAGATAATAGAGACACGCGAGTGCCAGGTCTCTATCATCTCTATTAGAAAATAGAGACACGCGAGTTCCCTGTCTCTATCATCTCTATTAGATAATAGAGACACGCGAGTTCCATGTCTCTATCATCTCTATTAGATAATAGAGACACGCGAGTTCCGTGTCTCTATCATCCCTCCATTTGACTGCCATTTCCAATCGAATTCAGTTGATAATCAAATATACTTTCCAATTTGGGTTAATTGAACTGCTGAGTTCACTACAGGAGTAAAATGTATTGGTATTTGATAATTTTAAACATTCATGTATAAAATTTGATATATACTAATTTTAGATTAAAAAAAAATCAAATAAGTACCCCAGACCCAAAGGAATGGCACCCGGTCTGCCCAGTCCAAGCTAAAACGACCCCGTTTAGGTGTAGCTAAATCCGGACCGTTGAAGTCTTTTGATCAAACGGCCAGAAATGCTGGCCATCTAATAAATCAAACGACGTCGTGTAGTAAAGTCAATCTGAACCGTTAAGCCAATGTCTAGGATTTAATCATCACATAAATGGGACGGTGTCGTATAGGGGAAAATGAATCTGAGCCGTTGGTTCATTAGATCCAGCGGTCTCAGATCCTTAAGTGTTTTTAAATATACCAAAACGTTACATATCCCTCATTTCACAACCCTTC
>MU725351.1:0-12074 GCA_026770625.1 Nicotiana glauca
ACCCTTATATTTTACACCATTTTTACTCCGCCAAGAGAGGTTTTTGAGCAATTTGAAGAGGGTTTTCAACGGGTACTGCTTGGAGGTAAGTCTCTTGACTAGAAAACGTGATTTTATGCAAGAACCAACACTAAAATTCATGAAATTGGGGAGAAATTGTGAAGAACTAGGGCTTAATTCTAGAAAACGAATTTTTAGAATTTGAAAGGCCATTCGAACTTCGTTTTCGATAAATTTTATATGTACGGACTCGTGGCGAGACGAGGAATCCGTTGATATGATTTTCGAAATTTTTTGAGAAGTGGGCCCGTAGCTCGGGTTTTACCAACTTCGTGAATTATTATACTTTTCGAGTAATTTTGATTGAGTTATGTTTCTTTGACCCATATTTATGTATTTGCTATGGTTTTGACTAGATTCGACGCACGAGGAGGCAAATTCGAAAGGAAAAGGCATTACGGACGAGTCCACGGCCGGTTAAAGGTGAGTAGTTGGTGTATATGATGGCCTGAGGGTTTGAAACCCCGGCTTATCACATTGTGACGCTATTTAGGGCGTGACTCGCATCCCATGGCAGGTNAAAACACACTCTGTGTTGAATATATATATGGGCTTTATTCCATGTTTGGGGCCTTGTGCCGACCTGTAGTATCCTTAGGGGATAGATATCTTTATGATAGCATGATTTGTAAAATCATTGATCTCATTCTTGGGTTGAAATCACTATTATGAAATGCTAAGTCACCTGTTCTTGAATATTAAGAAATTAAAGTATTTTTCCTTATTAATGAATTGGAAATTGGAATTTAATAAATTAAAACTGTTATGCGACTCATATGCATATTGTGGACTGAGTGTGGATCGGGTTGCACGCCGCAGCGAATGATATGAATATATTGCGCTTGGGCTGAAGGAGCCCCTCCGGAGTCTGTACACATCCACAGTGAGCCGCGTCGACGTTAAATGGATCGGGCTACGTGCCGTAGAGGTCATGTGCATTGCATTGCATTCATGCATTGTTAATTACTTGTTTTATCTGTGGTTTGCTGTTGTTGTTAAATCGTAGTAGGTATCAGACTGTTAGACATAGCTTTACTTTGTGGCATTCCGTGGATTTCTTGCTTTCAGCTATTTTATATGCTTTTTACTCACTGAGTACTTAGTACTCACCCCTACTCCCTGCACCTTTGTGTGCAGATTCAGGTACGCCAAAGATTTAGCCGAGCAGTTCAGTTTCATTCAGAGTTATCCGAGTTGCTGAGGTAGCTGCTGGCGTTCGCAGGACCTGGCTTCTCTCCTTATTTCAGTTTATTTATATATATATACTTTCAGACTTGAGTATTTCATTAAGATATTCCTATTATTATCCAGTGTTTGCTTAGAGGCTCTAGACTCGTGACCCCAGATTTTTTGGGAGTGTTATTATCAGTGTTCGCACTTCTCAGTATTTTCATTATACTATTATTATTGGATTATCATTCTAAACTCTCATATTCTCCTTGAATTTGTCCTATTGGGACTTGTTGTTATATATGAAACAGTTGTTGGTCTGGCTTGCCTAGCTTTATATTTGGGCGCCATCACGACTGGGTTTAGGGTCGTGTCATCTAGGCTGACTCTTAGGTTTAAAGGTAAAATGCTATGGCGACATACAAAAACAAGTAGGATTGCATTTAGAAGGGAAACATGTAAACAAATTATAACGCTCATGTATACCTCCGCAAATAATGCATATAAACAACATGACTTAAACACAGTTAAGGTCTGAATTTTAAATCCTAAAGCAGGGTGTTTGAGTCAGAACCAGATTTATTATATAACTTAGAAAAGAAGTCTGAATTGGGCCTGTTTGCTGGTTGTAGCAATTGATAGTTAAACGGAGGCAATTCCAGTTTTATTTAAGTAATTACCTAAGGTTTGTCTAGGCATGAGCAGGATTTGGTAGTTAATCAGGATTATTAAGATGGTTGGAGACTATTACTATTACCTAAACATACTGTTCTAGGTGTTCAACACATAGAATTATGGCCAGTTAGTTGTAAAGACTAAATGAAATTGTTTTATTCCTTTTTTATGCACTCGTAGTTAGCCCAAGTGTGCTTAAGAGAATGAAACCCTAAAGACATGATATCTAATATGCAGAGATGCAAAAAAATATATATGTAGAGCCCTAAACAGGATTTCTATATGCACAAATATTGCAGCATTTAGAACAATAATTACTAGGATATGTAGAGATCATATATTTGTTAATATTGTTTAGCCTAAAACAGGATATCTAAATGTGCATGGCAGTAGGAACATGATTGCAGAAATACTGGTTATTAATACATTTAACACCTGAATTACTAAGTGATATCATAGTGAAATGGACATGCTGAAAAATAGTAAGTGTAAATCCTAAGGAACATGATCTCTAATGCATGAAATGATTCCTAAGCATGGATTCTATTACGCAAGTAGGAATGTAAAGCTAATAGCATGCTTTCTACCTCTTTGATAACATGCATATTTCCCATCCCTTTTCACTAGCCACCCTCATAACATTTACAAGTTATTACAAACCATATGATTGAATTACATAAACAGAAATTAAAGAAAAATAAGAAGCTACAACCATAGGAAGCCTGATATTGACTTCCGATTTAAGTTATGTAATTAATCACTTCAATGCCAATATTATTCCAAATCCTTTCTCATAACTGGGTGTGTCAGAGTTCCTCAAGGAGTCTCGGGCAGTGCTCACACCCAAATTTGCATAACCAAACAAAATGAGTGCAGTGTGGAAGGGCCAACTCTTATGTGTCCAAATTCAGAGAGAGCTCAAGGGTCCCAAGGAAAGGCTCACACAAAAGGGGCTGAACCTAGATTTTAAGAGTAGGTGAGAGTGTTTGACATAGTTTGAAAAGATTTTGTTTAAAAGCTGGGTTGAAAGTAATCAGTAACAGAGGTAATTGAAAACAATTGTGGTAGTAAACAAAACTCAAACTCCCAAGATGGGATCACACACAGAATTACAGTCATACAAATGGGTCGAGGGAGTTTGGGACACACATATATTTGACTGTAAACACATAACCCCATTAGGGTCTTAGGACTAGTTGGACATGAACCGCAGTGGCAGATACATGCATGATCACAGGCTAGTCAGAAAACACAATCACATTGAAGGGATAAGGACTTGGGATGGCAAGTAAATAGTAAGTGACTGATAGAGTATGCTTTGAAACAAATATAGGGGAATGCATTAATCTAGAGGGGAAAGGGAATATTATAGCATGTTGGTAATGCATCTTAACAGAACCACAAGCCGGAGTAGACCAATAATGAAAGAAGCTGAAACAAATATGGTAGCATGTTGTTGTTAGAGCTTTAAATTTAAACTAGGACATACCACTAAGAGAAGCAAAGTGCAGAAAACAAAAGTAAGCAGGATTCCACAGTCTAGCCTTGGCTTTCAGCCGGCTAGACAAAGTAGTAGCACAAATAGTAATAGAGAAAGAAAGAGTTTTGAGTGTGTAAATGTGTGTTCTGAACTCAATTGTTCGTGTCTTTAAAGAAAAGAGGGTAGGGTATTTATAGCTTTGAAAATGAGTAAAAATTAATGTAATAAGTAAAGTCTTAACAAAAATATGGAAATAATCACAATCAAAATCAATTAACACAAGTACTTCCCTTTAATCAAGGAAGTACTGCTTAACGGATACTAACAGAGATAATTAGGTAAAGAAAAAATAATTTGAGGAAGATTGATTTTTGACCATATAAGGTATAGTAAAATATGGAGTATACAATCGAGTCTAGGTACATAATATATTTAATTGGGGAAAGGATTAAGCAGGGTAAAACATCACAGCAAAGGAAATGAATCAATCAATATTAAATAAAATGAGAATGAATCAATCAATTTTAAATAAAATGAGTGAAATCAGCGTTTATAAGAAAAACCCTGTAATTAAACCATCACTTAAGGCAATAAAGATTAATCAAGAAGTGATCGTGATTCTGCACTTCGTTATATAAATAGAAAGGAATGAACAAGCGTATTAGGCATGCAGGATCAATCATATTGACAAAGAAGCAACACAAACATATAGTAGTAGCAGGAGAAGGCTATGATTCAGTCGTGAAAGAGACCTCGGAGCACAATAGTCAACAAAGTCAAGTAGTTACATAGAATCAGAGGTGAAGAAACCATAGTAACAGGTAAAGGAGATCAACACACAGAAACAAGAAAAGTCTTTAAACTCATAACAATAAGTGAAGAAAACATTTATAAGGAATTAGGTTTTGACAGAGCTGAGTTGAAAAGGTAAAAACTCAGAATCAGATAAGTCAAAGAAGAAAAAAGGATTCAAATACAAAGAAATTAATCGAACCAAACATGCGTATAAAATAAACAAAGAGAGTTTCAGAAACACAGATATAACCAAAACACTTAGGTTTTTTAACACGATGAACCAGATAGCAGAGAAACATGGACAAACTGTTTAAACATAGTAAAATCATAAATCTAAGGGAGAATAAGAAGTTCAAAATATCATAAGTAGCAACTAAGAGAGAACGGATAATGGTTGAGGGACAGAACTAGGGGTACACTTATAACCTAAAGTAGATATAGCCAAGTTGAGAATTCATAGCAACTAATCAAGCAAGCCAGTAGGTTCAGCAGGATTTTCACATATAGAAACGTACCACATAGACATTGGGGGGAGAAACGGATTTCCAGGATATATAGAGATTATCGCGTATAGATGCATGATCCAAAACCAGTCGAAACCTAAATGGTCCAAATTAAGCTAATTATACAACCTTGTGTCATAAGATAGACATGTTAACTCTCATCAAGAAGCAAGACTCGTTGAGAAATGATAGGGAGCACGCATTATGACAAGCCATACATCCTAGTGTCATGTTAATCAATATTTAGACATGATGGGGGACACACATTATGATAAGACAAATAATCACCAAAAGAAAATGGTATCAAATGAACCAAAGACAAACCGGGGGAACATATTAGCATAAAAGCAAGATCATAGTTGATAGAAAATGTCTTAACAACATATTAAAACACATTATACATTCAAGATAAATATTGCAAAGCTTCAGAGCTTCGTGAAATAGTGAGCTCATGCCAAATAACACATGTAGGTATTCTGAGATTGACACAATAGACTAATTAACTAAAGAATTTCTAAGTTATACCATAAAACAAAATGGTTCAAACAGGGCAGGGAAAACAAACTGTTAAAATCTCAGTCAATCACTAATGGGATATGGGGATCAAGTTGAGTGACAAAATAGCAGGGGAACATGTCATAATTAACACAGGAAGTTCTAGCACAAATGTGAAGCATTGGTTACAGAGATTAATGATAAAGCAAGTAGGCATGTTTAGGAGTATTCAGGCACCAATACACTAGTTAAATGAACTTAAGAGGGTTAGATTATCCATGTTAGACTTAGGCAATCTCAGAAGTAGCAGCATTAGGAGGAATTTAAATGCTAAAGAGACTTAGAATAATGTAAAGTTAACAGAATCACGCACAAAAGTAATCCAGAGAACATATTAAGCCATGGATTTCAGAGGTGAGAGCACATGTAAATCAAAAATGCATAAGGCGTTAAATGTATTTATAACCAGTCTTTCTGCAATCATGTTCCTACTACCATGCACATTTAGAGATCCCGTTTTAGGTTAAACAATATTATCAAATATATCATCTTTGCATATCCTAGTAATTATTGTTCTAAACACTGTCATATTTGTGCATATAGAAATCCTGTTTAAAGTTCAGCATATACATTCTTCTGTATCTCTGTATATTAGATATCATGTATTTAGGGTTTCATTCGCTTAAGCACACTTAGGCTAACTACGAGTGCATAAAAAAGGAATAAAACAATTTTATTTAGTCTATACAACTAATTGGCCATAATTCTATATGTTGAACGCCTAGAACAACATGTTTAGGTAATAATAATAGTCTCCAACCGTCTTAAACTCAAGCCCTAACTTTACCTCTTTTTGGTGAATTTCAATCAATTTCCATGTTAAATCTAACATAATATCGTGTATTTAGGCCAAGGAACTTACCTCCAATCAATCCTCCTTGAATTCCACTTCAATTAGCTCTCCCAAGCTCCAAAATCGCTCAACAATGGAGGAAAAATAAAATAGGCTCGCGGATGAAATATCAATTAATAACCCTTCTGATGCCCAGTTTCCTTCTATGCGAACGTGAGGGACCTCTCGCGTTCACGATGAACAAAAATTGCCTCTTCCAAAATTACCCTTCGCGAACGCGGTTGAACCCACGCGAACGCGAAGTTCTGAGCCTCTAACCTACGCGAACGCGAGTAACCTCACGCGAACGTGATGCTAGACCACTTTATCGTACGCGATCGCGAAGCCTCAAACGCGAACGCGAAGAAAAAAAATCCTGGCCCTCAAATTCTTTCTACGTGTTCGTGACTCCTTGCACGCGAACGCGATGGGTAAAAACCTGTAACACTTCAGCTGGAAAATCTGCAACTTTAACAAGCTAGAATTGGTCTGTTTGACCATCCGAAACTCACCCGAGGCCCCCGGGACCTCATCCAAAAGCATCAACATATCCCACAATATCATACGAATTTGTTTCAATCATCAAAATACATCAAACAACACTAAAATCATCGATTCACATTGGATTCAAGTCTAAGTTTCTTCAAAACTCCCGAAATACACATTCGATCAAAACCACGACTAAAACACCTCCAAATGACCTGAAATTTTACCCGCACATCCAAAATTACTCAACAGAGATACTGCAACTCTCGAAATTCTATTCCGACCCTCGGATCAAAATCTCACCTATCAACCGGAATTCGCAAAAATACTAACTTCGCCAATTCAAGCCTAATTCTACACCGGACCTCCAAAATCAATTTTGATCATGCTCCTAAGTCACAAATCATCTCCCGAGGCTAACAAAATCATCGAAAATCAATTCCGAGCCCTCTAACTCACAAGTCAACATCCGGTTAATTTTTCCAAACTAACCTTTCCTTAAAAAGACTAAGTGCCTCATTTCTTATCAAAATCAATCCAAATCAACTCTAACACACCACCTACCAATAACGAAACATGAAGAAGCATGAAATGGGGGAAACAGAGCAATAACACATGAGATGACGGGTCGGGTCATCACATAGGTTTTACAAAATCTACTCATGCAAATGGCTCACTTGAGGAAGAAATTAAGGCACTCCTAGAGGGTCTCCAAGAATAACCCAAGAATGAGGAATGTTCCCATTAGATATATTAAAACAGACTCCACGGAGGTAATCCATTCTATACAACATGGAAATAGACTATATGACGATATTGATAATGAATGTAGGTTGTCAATGCACCAAGAGAAGGAAGTTGTCCTCCGGCATGTATTTCGGCAAGGGAATAATTAGCACAACAACTGGCAAAGGAGGGTAATGCTCAATCAAGTAGAAACAAATGTTATGTATAACCTCCATCTTATGTTGAAAACTTACCATATGATGCGTGCAATGTACTAGCAAACCTAGGTAATTAATGTGTCCTAAGTGACATGGGGTATGACTTTGATGTACTAAACAATATGTAGTATTAGCTCAAATAATAATAATAAGGTGGGGATTAGGGGTGCAATTTTATAAATATTCTAGAGTAGTTTTAAATACCAACGTTGGAAGCCCCTTCTTATCTCTCAAAATCTTCTCCTCATTCTTCATCAATCAAACACCATTGTAGAGCTCAACACATTGCTCTTTTTCCATCAATTAAACTCAAGTTTTAGAATATTTAAAACCTATTTTCTTATCTATTGAAGGGAAGCTTAATTTGGAGAAACGATCGAGTAGTTTTCATGTGACCTATTGTTCACGGTCCTACAAACCTTCATTGGGGAGTAAAGGGCGCTAACCTTAAAGTGAAGTCAAAGAACCATTACGAAGTTGTACTTTATGCAAAACCATTTGCTTATGGCTCTAAGACACCTTATGCAAAATGCACAAAACCTAAACCTACACCTACTCCATACTACTATAAATCTCCTCCACCTTCATCACCGACTTATATTTATAAGTCACCACCTCCACCATCACCAACATATGTTTACAAGTCATCACCTCCCCCAACCCCAACATATATTTATAAATCTCCGCCACCACCAACTAAGTTTTCACCATACCTTATTACTACAAGTCTTCACCTCCACCATTACCAAAACCTGCTCCTATATACTGTTATAAATCACCACCACCTCCATCACCATCGCCTCCACCTCCTTACTATTATAAATCTCCTCCACCACCATCATCTTCTCCTCATCCTCCATATTACTACAAGTCGCCACCACCCCCATCGCTATCGCCTCCACCACCATAATACTATAAGTCACCACCACCACCACCACCATCCCCATCACCACCCCCGCCGTATTGTTACAAGTCTCCACCTCCACCATCACCAAAACCTGCACCCCTGTACTATTATAAATCCCCACCACCCCCGTCACCATCGCCTCCACCTTCTTACTATTACAAATCTCCTCCACCACCATCGCCTTCTCCTCCCCTTCCATATTACTACAAGTCGCCACCACCCGCATAACCATCACCTCCACCACCGTACTACTATAATTCACCACCACCACCATCCCTATCACCACCCCACCCTATTATTACAAGTCTCCTCCTCCATCATCTCCATCACCCTATTACTATTAGTCTCCTCCTCCACCGGCTCCGTCACCACCCCCTCCCTATTACTACAAGTCTCCTCCACCACCGTATTACTATAAATCAACACCACCTCCATCGCCATCACCTCCACCTCCATATTACTACAAGTCTCCACCACCACCATCTCCATCACCACCACCACCCTATTTGTACAAGTCTCCTCCTCCACCATCGCCTTCTCCTCCACCTCCATACTATTACCACTCTCCACCTCCACCAGTAAAGTCTCCTCCTCCTCCCTATTACTATAGCTCACCTCCTCCGTCAGTCAAATCCCCTCCTCCACCAGTATACGTTTATGCTTCTCCGCCACCTCCAATCCACTACTAAGTATTTCTAAGAGCTCAACCATTCTCCATAATCAATCAAGTGAGTAGCCGTTTGAATTGTTTTTTTTTTCCATATGAAATCAAGTTTTGATTTTTCTTTTCTTTGAATTAAGTTCTAATCTTATATTTTATTTTTTGTTTTCAGATTTTAATTTGAAGGACAAAATAAATGCTGGATTCTTGAGGAAAAGATTCAAACATCAATGGCACAAAGCAATTAATTTTTGGAATAAGATATCAACTTTTCAATTGAATGATTTATTCTTGTTGCACATTGATCTCTAGTGCATTCACGTGGACAAGGCGACAATAACTTTGATTCTTCACGTATAGAGTTTGTTTTTTCATAATTTATTGTTGTATTGAGGATGTCCTCATTTTATTAATTTTCAATTAGTTATTGCAAGTTGTTTTCTCGTAATACCTTGGTGTACTTTGTGCACAAATCAATAAGAAGATCAATTTCGTTATATTCACTGCTTTTCTTTTTGTCTTTCCCCTTAAAAATAAATTGGTCTTATATATCCTTATATATAAACAATATAACGCCCCAATTTTTAATAAGATATTATGTACATTAATTGACTAACTTTAATTAAAAAACCTATATATTATTTAGATATTTTTATCTTTTTCTTAAATTTAAGATTTTATATTATTAAAATTTTTTTGTTTAAATAATTAATTTTATTATTTAATTTATATGTATATCGGTAACAAGTTCATTAGCCGTTTTAGAAAGATTAAATTAGTTGGGCTAATGTGAAAGGATAGAAATATATCTTGGAGCTAATATAACATGAGAGAGTTATATGGTTCTCCACATATTCTAATAAGGTGGGGATTAAATATTAGGTTCTCCGCTTAAAAACTTTTTGGTGTAAACATCCTGAGTTTCCAACACTTGTTAGAAACAATTGATATGGAGTAGACTACTGTATTGCCAGTAAAAACTTTTGGATAGTGCTAAGCCTTAGAAGGATAAGACTTCTGGTGACATAATGGGGAAGAAAGGAAAAATTCTAGCAAGGCTTCAAGGAATTAAAAGTCTAGTAATTATACTCATAGTGACTTCTTTCAGACATTAGAATATAATTTAAAGAAGGATTACAATGACAACCTTAAAATAAAGGATGATTACTGGAAAATGAGATCTAGGATAATGTGGCTTAATGAAGGAGATGCTAACACTATATTTTTTCACATATTAGCATCAAACAGAAGAAGGAGAAACAAAATAACCTAATTTAAAGATGATTTTGGCTTAACAAACACCACTTGATCATTTCACATGTTTTAAATTACTTTACTGATATATTTACCACATCTCATTATTCTACAAATTAGAATAGTATAACAACAAGTCATCCTAGTCATCATAAATTAGATCTTACTAATCTAGACAATCCTCTATCTGATGGTGAAATCAAGAAGGCAATTTTTTTATTTAAACCTTTCTAAGCCGCGGGGCCTGATGGCCACCACCCTTTTTTCTTCCAAAAATATTGGAGCATCATATGACAATCTGTCAAGACTCTTGTCATGATATTTTTAAAAATCAAGAAATTCCTAAAGACTTAAACAAAACCTACCTTTGCCTTATCTCAAAAATGTCTGATGCCAATAACATCAAGAATTTTAGACCTATTTGCCTTTTTTAATATTATTTACAAAACAATTACAAAAATTCTTGCAAACCATCTCAAACCCTTCCCAAAGAAAAATATTAGTCCTTCCCAAACTAGTTTCATGAAGCATAGAAGAGCCTCAGATAGTTCAATCATTATCCGGAACTAGTTTCCAACCTGAAAAAAATTAAAAGGTAAACAAGGTCACATGATCTTGAAAAGGCGTTTGATCGTTTAGAGTGGTCCTTTGTATACCACACACTTAGATGCTTTAATTTCCCTCCTAAATTCTCTAAGCTTTTACTGAATTGTATTATAACCAGCTTTATAGCCATACTAGTTAATGGTTCTATCACAAAATTCTTTGAACCAAGTCAAGGGATAAGGCAGGGTGATCATAGATCTTCTTATATTTTTATCCTATGTATGAAAATATTATTTAGGTATATTAATCACCAAGTAAATATTCGTAAAAGAAAGAGCACAAAATTTTCTCACTTGTTTTTTTTGCAGATGACCTGACATTAATGGCTAAAGCAAATAACAAATCATGCCAAACCATTAAAACAGGTCAAGATTATCTTGGTAAACGGTCAGGACAAAGCATAAACGCTTCATCAAAAATATTATTTTTAAAAACTGTCTGCCTGCCTTACGTGATCAATGATATTGCACACAGTCTAGGTGCTAAAAGGATTGAGACTTTTGATACCTACTTAGGATTTTCAATATTAAATAAAATTCCAAGACCGGCTGATTATCAATTCATAATTGATAAAATGAAGGCAAAACTAGCTTCTTGAAAAATGAGAATTATTAATATTGCGGTAAGAACTACTCTAGCTCAATCGTACCTAACTACAATACCAAAACACTTATGCAATATACCCTACTACCAAGGAAAACCCTAAAAAATAATGATAAAGTCCAAAGAGATTTTATATAGGAAACTACCATAGAAAAGAAAAAAAATTTACCTATTAAAATGGTCAAATTTTTGCCAACTAAANTTTATCTTTTTCTTAAATTTAAGATTTTATATTATTAAAATTTTTTTGTTTAAATAATTAATTTTATTATTTAATTTATATGTATATCGGTAACAAGTTCATTAGCCGTTTTAGAAAGATTAAATTAGTTGGGCTAATGTGAAAGGATAGAAATATATCTTGGAGCTAATATAACATGAGAGAGTTATATGGTTCTCCACATATTCTAATAAGGTGGGGATTAAATATTAGGTTCTCCGCTTAAAAACTTTTTGGTGTAAACATCCTGAGTTTCCAACACTTGTTAGAAACAATTGATATGGAGTAGACTACTGTATTGCCAGTAAAAACTTTTGGATAGT
>MU725351.1:14287-37130 GCA_026770625.1 Nicotiana glauca
CAATATTAAATAAAATTCCAAGACCGGCTGATTATCAATTCATAATTGATAAAATGAAGGCAAAACTAGCTTCTTGAAAAATGAGAATTATTAATATAGCGGTAAGAACTACTCTAGCTCAATCGTACCTAACTACAATACCAAAACACTTATGCAATATACCCTACTACCAAGGAAACCCTAAAAAATAATGATAAAGTCCAAAGAGATTTTATATAGGAAACTACCATAGAAAAAAAAATTACCTATTAAAATGGTCAAATTTTTGCCAACTAAAATTCTATTAGGGTCTAGCTATTCGTAGTGCCGGTGCAAAAAATATGTGTATCTTAGTTATCCAAGTATGGAGAACTCTCACTAATGCTACAACTCCCTGGGTAGTACTTACTATCACTTCGTATGGTATTAGTACAACTAAGTCCAAGCAATCATTCATTTGGAGAGGCATCCTAAATGGGTGGGAGATTGTAACGATCCAATCGGTAGTTTTGAGAGTTATAACTCCGATCCCCTAATTACTGCTTCCCTTGTATCTATTTCCGTTATTATTACTTTTAGGGAGGTTTCGTTTTGGTTTTTGGAATGTTTTGGGACACTTAGTCCCTAAATGGAGGCTTAAGTCTTAGGATTTAGATCGTAGTAAGAACTATATGAAGACGACTTCGGAATGGAGTTCTGTCAATTTCTTAGCCCCATTCGATGATTTTGGTCTTAGGTGCATGTTCGGATTGTATTTTGGAGGTTTGTAGCTTATTTAGGCTTGAAATGACGAAAGTTGAATTTTTAAAGATTTTGACTGGTGGTGGAATTTTTGATATTGGGGCCAGATTCTAATTCCGTAAATTGAAGCAGGTCCATAATATTAAATATGACTTGTGTGCAAAGTTTGATATCATTAGGACGTGATTTGATAGGTTTCGGCATCTGTTGGGAAAGTTGAAGTTTCAAGTTTATTAAGTTTGAATTGGAGGGTGATTTGTATTTTTAGCATTGTTTATTGTGATTTGAGGGATCGACTAAGTTTTTATGGTGATTTAGGACTTGTTGTAATATTTGGTTGAGGTCCCGAGGTCCTCAAGTGTGTTTTAGATGCCCAACAGATCGATTTTTGGACTTTGGAGGTTGCTGAAGTTTTCTGGTGTCTGAGTTCTGGTTTTCTTATACGTGATCATGTGGGATGATCCGTGATTGTGTAAGCTAGATGGGCGAGAGGATGGATTTGTTCTTCGCATTCATAGGCAGGAGTATGCGAATGTGTGATGGTGTGAGGTAGTGCTTCGTGAACGCATAGCCAAGGTCGCGTTCGCGTAGTGTTAAGTGGACCAAGTTGGGCCACACACTTTGCTCATCGCGAACGCATTGGGTTGTTCACGACCACATAAGTATGAGAGTCAGAGCATCACATTCGTGTGGAGTTTTACGCGTTTGCGTAGAGTTAACTTCTGGGGCAACAAAGTTGAGCTTCGCGATCGCGATCGCGATGCTATTTCTGCGATCACGATTAAGGAATCACTCGGCAATATTAAAGATTTAAAATACGAGGGTTTGGCCATTTTTATTAAACTTGAGTTTGGAAACTCGGATTGGATGCGAATTTGAGGGATTTTCAGAGATATCAATTGCTTAATGATTCTACACTTGATTTGTTATAACCTACTAATTATTATTTTAAACATTTAATTTCGGATTTGGGAAAAAATTGAGAAAATTTTTTAGGCCGAATTTTTAGATTTTGTTCGAGATTTTTGAATTAGATTTGAGTAATTTTGGTATGACTGAACTCTTGAATGAATGGGTATTCATATTTTGTGACTTTTACCCGATTTTGAGACGTGGGTCAAGGGAGTTTTTTTGGCAATTTTTCCAATTTCTTGCTTTAGATTTGCTTTCATTAGCTAGAGTAGTAGTTATATTAATATTATGTAATTGATGTCGGCTAGATTTGTGCCATTCAGAATCAGATATTCATGGGAAGAGCATTGTTACGGATTAATCTGAGCTTGGTTTGAGGTAAATAACTTTCCTATCCTTATGTGGGGAAACTCCCCTTAGAATTTTGTACTGTTTGATATGCGAGCATTGTGTACGTGAAGTGGCTATTGCATACAGGGGCTAATTGTTGTAAAACTCCATTTTTCACTAAGTAATAACTTGTTTCTCTTTATTTGAATTACACTAGAAGATGTAACTATCCGGTTTAGTTTAGAATAACATGTCTACGTGTCTTATGGTAGAGTTGACCATGACATGCTACATTCATTATATTTCCATCAATGAGGGCCAACTGCTCTTATCGGCTCTGTACCCATTCTGCGTCGCTGCAGCTTCTTGTATGATTCTTAGAGAATGGATTTCTACTTCGGCCGTAATAATTGCTTTAGTACTGTAAACCAATAAATAAGGAGTTGCCCCAGTTGACGTGCAAACTGTGGTACGAAAAATGGGTAAAAACTTCATAGACCAAATTATTGAGTTTTAAGAGGGTGTTTGACCTCTGATTTGAGAGATTTTTATATGGTTAGACTCGTGAGAGTATGAGGGTTCTGAAAATGTTAAATTCATCCGATTTCGAGATGTTGGCCTGAGGGGCTTTTTGGTTATTTTGCCTAATTTCGTGCTTTAGCTTTGAATTAAATAGTAAAATCCATTGTTTGAGATGTTATTTACAATGTCTGATTTAATTGAATAGATTTGGGCCATTTGGAGTCGAGTAGTCGTGGAAAGAATGTGGTTGCTAGTTTATTTTAGCCGATTCGAGGTAAGTATCTTGCCTAACCTTGTGTGGGGGACTTCCCCTTAGGATTTGAGTCTTTTTTGTTGATTGTATTCCTTGCACGCAAGGTGATGAGTGCATGCTCAGATTTATTTGTGGAAAATTATCCCTTTTAGGCTCTTATATCCTTGTAATCACCAAATATGAAGTTGTTCTTGGTACGATTGAGCTCCATGTTGGTAGTTTCACCTCTACATGTCTTACTTGGAATTTATTTGCCTTTTGGTTTTATTCTTGTTGCCTAATTGACTCTTGCTTGTTTAACTATAGACACTTAACCTTCTATAGTCACATTATCATTCTAAACTGCTTGTCTTTATTTGGAAAGCATTATTTCTATCGCTCGCGTAAATAACTAGTCTTAATTGGAAAAAAGTTAGATATCTTATGTTTAGTTGATATTTTGCTTAATTGTAATTATTTGATTCATGTTAACTTCCTTGTTGTTTAACTGAGTATTATGCAATCGTTGTTTCGTATTATTTCTCTCTTGTTGAGTTGTTCTTATTGTGCTTAGTATTTCCCTGTTACGGTTGTTCCTTGTGAGTTAGTTGTACCGTCTTTTGCTGAACGAATATTCTTGAGTTGATTCTATTGCTTTGTTCTTGTATATATCATCATTTTTTGTGTTGTACTTGTGGATATTGTGATGCACGAGGTTTCTGCCGTGCGGTTGTTGCTACTATGATGCACTAGGTTTATACCGTGCGGTTATTATTGAAGGGTTGCATGAGGTCTCTGCCGTGCTATTGTTGTTATTGATGTTTTGCACTTGCAGCGTAATAAGGTGGGATATGTTATATGCTTATATGTAGGTTGGGCATGTGGCGGAATAATTTGGGAACATTATGATGCACGTATAGCAAAATAAGGCGGTGCTTATCATATTATTAATTGCACACGTGGCGAAATAAAGTGGGCTATGTCAGGGGTTGATTGTAGAGAATTGTGACGGCCTGTGGAGGCATTCCTATTTGTTTAATAATGTGATTGTAGGTTGGTTTCCTGTATGAGCTTTACCGCTTTGTAGTTGTGAGGAAACATCGTACGTGCGGTCCGTTCTCCTTTTCATGTTTGCTAGTTGGTAAAAATTCTTGTTAAAAGCACTTGCACAAGCATACACGTAGTTGGACATCCCCATTAGAAGTGAATTCCTTCCAATTCTGCTAGGGGTGGAGATACGCCTTCATTTATCCATTATATATGTGAGAGTGGCCCTAATTAGCCAGTTAGTTCTCAGTATGAACGTGAGATTGATGGGGCACAGGGTGCCAATTGATGGATTTCATATGCTGGGTTTTTTGTGAGTTGTGGTTTGTCTGAGATTTTGGTAAAATTGTGGAAAGAGTTGAATAAGACCTTATGTGATCATCATTGTAGGATATGAGTTATTAACTTGTTTTTCCCCTTGCTGTGTTGTGACCTTAGGATTTGGATTATGATTCTGTCGTAATTTCATATCATCATTTATTATAGTCTTGTTGTTACTCGTTGCCATTTTTCCCTTATCGTGAATTGTAGCATTTTTAGTCATTCATGCGGTCTTTATATGTTTATATATCGTTTCCAATATTCCTATGATTATACTGTTTATTTGACCGATAGGTGCCTTGACTGTTCCTCGTCACTACTCCACCGAAGTTAGTCTTGATACTTACTCTTCTGCACATTTTTGTTGTCCAGATACATGTACTCCCACTCTATTCTATCAGCCTTGGAAGGAGCCAAATCGGTAGAGACTTCAAGGTAAATCTGCTACGTCCGCAGACCGAGGCCTCCCTTTCCAGCTTTCTGTAATAATTATAGCTCTTTTAGTATTTATCCTTTGTATAGATATTGTTGAGTCAGAGCCTCTTATGTATCCCTTAGCTTGTGATTTGTGAGATTCCGGGTTTTGGGAACTTTTGTTAGCTTCGAGAGTTGTTATTGTATGTGCCGAGCGGCACCCTAAATACAGGTTTAATTTACAAAATCAGTTTTAATTATTCTTCCGTAATTTATGGTTTAACTTCCGCATTGTTAGGCATACCTAGTCGTAGGAACTGGGTTCCGTCATGACATGTTCACGGAGGGCGAATTGGGGTCGTGACAGTAGAGCATTAGCTCAAGTTGAGAATTGACTTGTTGAACATTGTAGAGCATTGGCTCAAGTTAAGAACCGAATTGTTAAACATTATAGAGCATTGACTCAAGTTGTGAATTGAGTTTTAAAGTAAATGTGAAAAAAGAAAAGAAAAGAGAGGATCATGATATTGTGTCCCTTTCCGGAATGTTGTTGTTTTAATATTATCTCCCTTGCCAGAATGTTAAGTTTTGATATTCTTTCCCTTGTCGGGATTAATTGTTGTACTAGTGTTCCCTTGCCGGGATTTTTATATGATCTTACTTATTTCCTTGCCCTTATTTCTTGTGATTGTTATTTGGGTGAGGAAGAGTGTTAAAGCACGAAGGGTGATGCCGTGTATGATTTTTGTGAGGAAGAGTGTAAAGCACGAAGGGTGATGTCGTGCCTAACGATGTACCATTCCGTACTGATTATATTAATTTTCATGGTGAGGACGAGAGTAAAAGCACGAAGGGTGATTCCGTGAAGACTATATGAATTCTTATGGCGAGGACGAGAGTAAAAGCATAAAGGGTGATGTCGTGCACTTGTCCTTGATTTTTCTGATTCTTGCTGATAATTGAGTTATGTTGTCCTTTACGTTTATTTACTGATTTTCTGTTGTTACTTGATTTTATTTTGAAGTTATAGATTCCCTTACCCTATTTGCCTTGTGATTGTTGCTTGGGTGAGGAAGAGGGTTAAAGCACGAAGGGTGTGTAGTGTATTGTTTTGGTGAGAAAGTTTAAAGCACGAAGGGCGGTGCCATATGTTATTTTGGTGAGAGAGTGTTAAAGCACGAAGGGTGATGCCATGCACTTGTCTTTGATTTCCTGATTTTTATTGATAACTGCGTTACAGTTTCTCTATATTTAATTGTTGGTTTCCTGTTGATACTTGTTGTACCCCGCAGCATGATTGTCACGACCTGGATTTTCTACCTTCGGGAGTCGTGATGGCTCCTACTAATGGGAGCTAGGCAAGCCAAGTTTAATTACTTTTTTCATTAATAACATGGTCCTCTTTAACACTTATTGATAACAATATAAAAACAACGGAATTGATTAAGTAAACGGAAGTCATAATATTTAAGAAAACTGAATAGAAATGCGGAAAATTCAACATATGCCTCTACCCAAGACTGGTGTCACATACTCGCGAACTACTAAGAGGACAAAAAAAATTTCTGAAAGAAAATGCAACGGTTTGTCTCGAGTACAATGAGATTAGACTAAAGTAAAGGATAGAGGAGACGCCGGGCCTGCGGACGCCTGCAAGGCAACCTCGGTGTCTTGTGGGACAGAAGGCTGGCTATCGTGCTACTGCTGCTGCTGTCCAGAACCTGGATCAGTGCAAAAGAGCACAGAGTATAGTATCAGCACAACCGACCCTATGTGCTGGTAAGTGTGTGGCCTAACCCCGGCGAGGTGGTGACGAGGCTAGGACCAGACTCCAGATAAACCTGTGCAGATATATATACAGGTACAATGGAAAAGTAGCAAGAAAGTAACAATTTAAGCTCGGGAAGGGAGCATGCTTCAGGGGAAACATATAGAAATAAACTATCAGGAATAATAGAGCGTACATCTACCGCTTAGCTTCTAGCACAAAATAAAGAGTTAAGACAACTTTCATATTCAACTCATTTTGTTGTAGGCGTGCAATCTGATCCCATTTCTCAATATCTCGTGGTAGGCGTACCACCCGCTCCCATTTCAATATCACTCGTAGTAGGCATATCACCCGCTCCCATTTCAATATCACTTGTGGTAGGCGTACCACCCGCTCCCATTTCAATATCACTTGTGGTAGGCGTACCACCCGCTCCCTTTACTTTCAACACGATACACAATACAATCCCGGCAAAGGGGCAATCAAATCAACAATCTTCCCAACAAGGGAAACAATAACAACAAGTCAAACATCCCGACAAGGGAGACTCAGCTATAACTAGTCCTATTCAACTTCTACTTGGAACAACTAATATCAATATTCAGTCACAACTTTCATAGGATCAGTCAAGGAGATATAATTATCAAATTTAAGACTCACGGTCATGCTCGACACCAGCGCATGGATACTCGTCACCATGCCCATTCATCGTACTCAACACAAAACAAGTAGCAATTATGACTCAACTACTAATCCCTCAAGCTAAGGTTAGACCGAACACTTACCTCGATGCTTTGAATTCAACTCAAGTCTCAATTATGGCTTTACCCCTCGATTCCGCAACCAATTCGCTTGTATCTAATCAAAATTTACTTAATTACATTAGTAAACACTAAATGAATTAATTTGAATACATAAAAATAAATTTCCCAAAGTTTTGCCCAAAATCGCCCCGGGCCCACGTGATCAAAATCTAAGGTTCGAACCAAAACCGGTTACCCATTCCTCCACGAACCCAAATATATGATTTGTTTTGAAATCAGACCTCAAATTGAGGTCCAAATCCCCAATTTTAGAAAAAACCTAGGTTCTACCCAAAACCCCCAATTTCACCCATGAAAATCCTTTATTTTAAGTTAAAAATATGTTAAATGATGTTAATGATTGAAAGAAATGAGTAAAAATCAACTTACAAATGATTTGGAAGAAGTCTTGTTCTTGGAAAATCGCCTAAGGAGTTGTGTTTTGAGAGTGGGGTGAAAAATGGTTCAAAATTTGACTAAATGTAAAAATATGCAGGCTGCAGATATGGGAATTGCAATACGGGAATTGCGAGATTTTGTTCGCATTTGCAACACTGGCCAAAATGGGGGGCTTCGCATTTGCGACCAAAAGTGTCGCATTTGTGAAAAGCCAAGTTCCGCATTTGCAAACCATTTGGTCGCATTTGCAAACTCAGCACAATTTCCCCTTCCTCGCATTTGCAATGCGAGGCTCGCATTTGCGAGGCTCGCATTTGCGAGGCCTGCTTCGCAAATGCGAAAATTGCAGAACTGAAATGCCAGATTTTCTCTAAGTTCAAAAATGCACTCCGACACCTATCCAAAACTCACCGAGCCCTCGGGGCTCCAAACCAAATATGTACACAACCTCAAAAACATCATACAGACTTATTCACGCTATCACATCACCAAAATAATATCATAAACAGCGAATTAAGCCTCAAAATCCATGATTTCTTCCAACTTTTCATAAAACATCAAATTTTCCATTTTAAGTCCAAAACACGTCAAACGACGTCCATTTTAAACCAAACTTTACAGAAAGTGCTTAAATCATATATAAGACTTGTACTGGGTGCAGGAACCAGAATACGGGCCCGATACCATATTCTTCTAATCAAATTTTATTTCCAATTTCCTTAATCATTTCCAGAAAACAATTTCTCACAAAAATTCATTTCTTGGGTTTGGGACCTCAGAATTCGATTCTTGGCACACGCCCATGTCCTATATTTTTCTACGGACCCTCCGGGACCGTCAAATCACGGGTCCGGGTCCGTTTACCCAAAATGTTGACCAAAGTCAAATTTATTCATTTTAATATCAAAATTTAGCATTTTTCTCACAGAATTCATATTTAAGTTTTCCGGCTACGCGCCCGGACTGCGTGCGCAAATCAAGGCAATCCTAAATGAGGTTTTCAAGGCCTCGGAAGTACATAATGGGCAAGAAAACAGGTGATGACAAGGGTCATCACATTCTCCACCTCTAAAACAACCGTTCGTCCTCGAACAGACAAAAGAAAGAAGTACGTGAGTCGGGAAAAAGATGAGGTTATCTGCTCCGCATATTAGACTCGAACTCCCAGGTCGATGCCTCAGGAGGCTAACCTCTCCACTGAATAGGAACAGAAGGAAAACTCTTGGATCTCAACTGATGAACCTGCCATTCTAGAATAGCTACCGGCTCCTTCTCATAAGACAAGTCCTTGTCCAACTGGACAGTGCTGAAATCTAACACGTGGGCTGGATCGTTGTGATACCTTCGAAGTATGGACACATGAAACACTGGATGCACGACTGATAAGCTCGGTGGCAAAGCAAGTCTATAAGCCACCTCTCCCACTCGATCAAGGATCTCAAACGGGCTAATAAACCTAAGGATAAGCTTGCCCTTCTTCCCAAATCTCATCACGCCCTTCATAAGCGACACTCGGAGCAATACCCGCTCACCAACCATAAATGCCACATATCAAACCTTGTGGTCTACATAACTCTTTTGCCTAGACTGAGCTTAACGAAGCCTGTCCTGAATGATCCTGACCTTGTGTCGACGCCCCTCTATTTTACTAAGTTCCCCGAGTTTACACAAGTTATTACAGCCCCAAAAGAAATAAACTGGAATAGAAATACATCAGAAAATCTCATCTACATCCGAGCAGCCTAATTCAGACTTAATGCCTAATAATATGAGATTGAGCCACTTCCGAGATCCAAATTTCCAAGCCTTCTCTCATCTATGGTGTTTCAGGGATCCAAGTGATTTCAGGAATCCCAGGCACGGCATACACCCAAGATATTCATAGAAATTGAGTTGTGCAGTGTGGAAGGGCCAGCCCTTATGTGTCCAAATTCAGATGGAGCTCTAGGGTCCCAAGGCAAGGCTCACATAAGAGGAGCATAACTTAAATTCTAAGAGTTGAGTGTAAGTGCAATAGAAAAGGGTAGGGGGACTACCCAAGCAGGTTGGTGGTCATGCCCAGCCACAATATAGACTGCACACCCCTGCCAAACCTATTATCAAGCTTTTAGGGAGTAAAGACCTACTGGAGGTCAAGCCATGTCCTGAACAATAATCAGAAATACTAGCAGGCCAAGGCTGTTACTCAGCATACACACAATGAGGGAATGGGGATGGGAAATTGACAAGCTTAGGACCCCAAAGGGTCTAGTTCATGGCCATGGACAATGATTTCAAGCATTGCCACGTTTCTGAACCATAACTTAAATCATACAAAGGGGATATGAGGGTTTGGGATTCATAAAGTATCAAATACATGACAAACAGCTGACAGGATGCACCTGTAAATTAAACATTGAATTACAAGGGAAGGAAAACATGTTACAGCATGCTAGAAGCAAATATTAACCAAGGAAGACATGAACAGAAGTAGGCAATAATGAAACACATTGTTGTTGGGACATGTAAATTAACTGGGACATACCAGTAGAGAAGCAAAAAGTGTAGAAGAAAGTAGAGTAAACAAAGTCCACCGCAGCATAAGTAGCAGAAAGAGGGAGAGTTTTAAGTTAGAATGATTTTTTGAACTCAGATTGCTTTTTCTATTTTTTTTCAAAGAAAAGGGATGAGAGTATTTATATCTTTGAAAACGTGTAGAGAAATAAAGTAACAAGTACAAATCTGTCACAAATATGGCATGGTCACAAATCAGAATCAAATTAGTATAAGACTCCCCTTTAATTAGGGGATTCTTATTCAAACGGATGCTAACATGATCCAGATAAGGAAAGGGAGAATAGGCCTTGTAAATAGAATGGCTATTTCCATAAAAGAAGCAGTAAGGTAATACAATAGGTATTTAAGTCTAAGTTCAGGATTGTACTTATTTTTGGAAAGGGTTTAGTAAGGCCAAATAAAGAAAGAGGATCAATTAACCCTTGACAGGCGAGTAAAAATCAAAATTTCATGAAAGGAAAAGTTTGAAATAAATTACGAGTTTGAAAATCAATCACAGAAGGGACTCATTACATAAATGAATGCACAAGTAATAATCATGTGAGGCCAAGCTAGGGTAAGAGAAAACAGCATACAGTAATAGCATAGAGCAAATATTCGAAACAAGCTAGTTAGGCCTCAGTGGTTTAGTAATAGAGAAAAGGGTCAGGAGCGTGCAAAGAGCCAAGTGAAAATCATAGTCGAGCTTTACAGGTAACAAGAACACAGAACAAAAAGAAATCACATAAAGGAAAAGAGATGCTGAAGCAAAAGAATCAAATAGAGCAATTTTAAACAGACGATTTGCACAAACAAACTCAAAGGACATGAATAGGCCCCAAAGAACTAGGGTTTTCGAAATCAGTCGAGTTTAGAGGAGATAAGCAGATAAACACACAAACAGTCTCAGAATCAAATAAACCCTAAAAATTAGGGTTTTCACAACTTAAGCAGTAAATCAAACGAACACTAACATGTAGACTCAGAAACTCAAACAAATCTCGAAAATTAGGGTTTTCAATACCAACTAGTCCTAGAGATGCTAAGCAGATGAATTGAACAAACTCAGAAACCCTAATTTAAAAATCAAAGGGTTTTGAGAAAGGAAATATGGGGGAAATACTTTAAACGTCACATATAGCATAGATCTAGCACAGATCTAAATGAATAAAAAAAATAACCTTGAATAGGCTAGGGTTTCTGAGAACCCTAAAGGACAAGAAAGGCTTGGAAAATACAAGATTAGATCTGAGTCGATAAGGTCGGAACCAGGGTCAGGAGGCTATGATATGCCGGAACACGGCCGGGGATGGCTGAAAACCTTGAATCGACGAAGGTCTGGTGAAGATCCTTGAAGAATGGCCTCGAATCTTCAGGCATCAGGCATGTGAGAGCAGTAGGAGGTGCGTATAGGTCGTCCCTGGCTAGAGCAGCCATGGATTCTGGGGGATTTGAGGTCGAAGAGGGGTAGGCGGCGATTAGGCTTTTGAGAGCGTTTGAGAGAAGAGAGGAATTAGAGGCGGCGTATCTAAGAGAATGGGGTAGGGTTTGGGGGTTGTTTGCAATTAAAAGGGAAGGGAGAGATCTGGGCCATTGATCAAAATGATCAACGGCTCAGATTTTAAAGAACCGGGCATGTTCGGGTAATTGAATCAAGGGTCGGGTTGGCATGGTAGTTGGGCTGGGCAATTTGGGCTTGAATTTGGGGGTGAATTGGGGTGCAAAAATAGGCTGAAATTGAAACACAATTGAGGCTAAATTGTAAATAACCACTTTTCCTATTTTTATTTTATAAAATAGCAATAATGATTCTAAAAATAAATTACAAGTACTGTGTAAACAAATTTTATATAAACAATATTTTAAAAATGCTGGGATTGATTTTATAATTATAAAATGCTATCAATTACGAAATAGCCTATAATTGCAATTATATGCAATTTAGCTTTAAAAATGCCAAATGAATTTGTAAAAATGTGCAAAAGTCACCTTAATTATATTTTGGTATAAATATGAGGATAAAATAAGTTATTCACCAAAATAATAATTTTGGAAATAATTATCAGATTTTATGGTATAAAAATAGGCAATAGCTTGGTTTAAAAATCATTAAAAAATGCCAAACTCATGGGTGTGCTTATATATGCACATATATGATATTTTGGAAGTAGTTTGGGTACAAAAATACATAGGGAAAAATTTTGTATCAACAGCTGCCCCTCTTTACCCCGGAAGGATGAAAAAGTTGTCGGGTAAAGATATGGCCAATTTTTACCGGAAATGGCGATTTGAAAAGAATTTTGACTGAGCTCTGGTTTCTGAGCTGCCTACATATCCCTGGTCTTACAGGAATTAGGCCATATGTAGTTCAGGAACCATTGACGAAATATGTAGATGGAGATTCGAAACGACGAACGCGATGTTTAAAATGAGAGAGGTTTCAGAAAATCGATAGGCCGTGGGAACCGGAGCGGGATCGCTCCTGCTGAGATGGCCATTTCCAGCCAGCGTACCTGAAAGTAAGCAATATGAGTGTATATCGTGCATAAACTTAAACATGATGCAAGTCCTCGTTAGACCATGAATGCTGTCCTTGGACTGTCAGGATGATGTCCTCGGACCATCATGTCCTGGGCCATGAAGCGCAAAATTAAAGGATTCACAGGCTATGAAATGATGTTCTTGGGCTATGATAATGGTGCCTCCGAACCATGATGCCTTTGAATAATGCTATGCAGGATATAAAGCGGGGTCTTCGGGCCATGGCATGGTGTTCTCGGGCTATGAGGATGATGCCTCCGAACAATGATGCCCTCGGACAGTTTGGCGATATTTCAGCCCATGAAATGCAAGGTTTGGCGGTATTTCAGCCGATGCAAAAGCGTAAATGGCGATATTTCAGTCGAAAAAAATTTGAATAAAAACAGGTGATGTTTCAGCTTATACAAAATTATAAATGGTGATATTTCAGCCGACGGGAATTTAAATAAAACAAGCGATGTTTCAGCTGATGTAAAAAATAAAATGGTGATATTTCGGCCGATTGTAATATGTGAGGTGGCAATATTTCAGCCATGCGAGAAAAAAAATGAAGTGGTGGTATTTCAGCCATGCAGGTGGAGGTAGAGTTTAACCTCGGAAGGCAGAAAGGTAGTCTTATGCAATACAAGAAATGCAGATGGAGACAACGCTTAGTCTCGGAAGGCATAAAGGTACCCTTATGCGATGCAGGAAATGCAGATGGAGACAACGCTTAGTCTCGGAATGTAGAAAGGTAGCCTTATGCAATGTAGGAAATGCAGATGGAGACAACGCTTAGTCTCGGAAGGCAGAAAGGTAGCCTTATGCAATGCAGGAAATGCAGATGGAGACAACGCTTAGTTTCGGAAGGCAAAAAGGTAGCCTTATGCAATGCAGGAAATGCAGATGGAGACAGCGCTTAGTCTCGGAGGGCAGAAAGGTAGCCTTATGCGATGCAGGAAATGCAGGTGGAGACAACGCTTAGTCTCGGAGGACAAAAAGGTAGCTTATGCAATGCAGGAAATGCAGATGGAGACAACGCTTAGTCTCGGAAGGCAGAACGGTAGCCTTATGCAATGCATAGTAAGTAAAAAAAATTCTTAGCTGATAGCTGGTAGCTGATTGTGATATTACGGCTGCTGGGGATATTGCGTGCGGATAGCAAATGTGAATATGGGTGATGGTTCAATGAGATTGCGTAATATATATGGTAATTTTGTGAGTTGGGTGCCTCCATCCAAAGAAAACCATGAGTTTTGTAAGAGGGGGGAAATGTTAGTTCATTTTCCCTTGAATCCTGGCATTGAGTATCATCGGGGTAGCGTTGCTAAACAGCGGCGATTCAGACAATGATTATGCATGATTTAGTGAAAATATCATAAGCAAAAAAATAGTTTTTTTTTTTGGTTGAACCAATGACTGTGACGTGGTTTGAGACATTGCAACCTCTCCTGCTTCGGAATTTTGAGGGTCCTTCTCAAAATTCTGCCCCAGTTTACTGGGCTGGCACTTCTGACAGCTGCGCTGAATGATTGAAGAATCATCTTCAGAATTTTGAGGGTCCTCCTCAAAATTCTGCCCCAGTTTACTGAGGTAACATCCTTGGCGATGAGTGGCTGAAGACTGACTTCGGAATTTTGAGGGTCCTCCTCAAAATTCTATCCCAGTTCCAATAATAGGGGGAAATGAAATTTTTATTAAATTGTGACCGAACCCATAGGGCTACCTACGTATCCCTCTTAAACGGGAATTAGGTCAGGCGTAGTTCTAATTACATCATAAAGGAAATCGTAAGTGGTTACACATAGTATCATTTCAGTACATCTGAGTTGATCGGCTTTGGCCAAACTTCTCCATCCATTTCTGTGAGGATAAGGGCTCCTCCAGTTAGAACTCGGTGAACCATGTATGGACCTTGCCAGTTAGGCGAGAATTTCCCTTTGGCTTCATCTTGATATGGGAATATCTTCTTCAACACCAGCTGCCCCGGTGTAAACTTCCTTGGCTTAACTCTTTTGTTGAAGGCTCTGGACATTCTGTTCTGGTACAAGTGACCATGGTAAACTGCATTCATCCATTTTCCATATATAAGGGCTAACTGCTCGTAACGACCTTTTACCCATTCTGCGTTATCCAGCTCTGCTTCTTGTATGATCCTCAATGAAGGAATTTCTACCTCGGCGGGGATGACCGCTTCTGTACCATAAACCAACATGTAAGGAGTTGCTCCGATCGATGTGCAGACCGTGGTGCGGTATTCCAGTAAGGCAAATGATAACTTCTCATGCCATTGTTTGTGACTTTCAACCATCTTCCTTAGTATCTTCTTGATATTCTTATTGGCTGCTTATACAGCTCCGTTCATCTAAGGCCTGTAGGTGGTAGAGTTCTTGTGTTTGATCCTGAATGCCTCACACATTGCTTTCATCAAGTCACTGTTGATATTGGAACCATTATCGGTAATGATTGATTCCGAAATTTCGAATCGGCAAATAATACGGACACGGACAAAATCTGTCACAACTTTCTTAGTCATTGCTTTGTATGAAGCTGCCTCAACCCATTTGGTAAAATAATCAATTGCCACTAGGATAAACCTGTGCCCATTTGATGCGGCAGGCTCGATAGGTCCAATGACGTCCATCCCCCAAGCAACGAATGGCCACGGTGAGCTTGTTGCAGTAAGCTCGTTTGGAGGCACCTTTATCATATCTAAATGTATCTGACAGCGATGGCACTTGCGAACATACTGGATACAGTCTGTTTCCATAGTCATCCAGAAATAACCTGCTCGGAGTATCTTCTTTGCTAAAACAAAACCATTCATGTGCGGCCCGCAAGTTCCTGCGTGCACTTCGTCCAATAGTCTGGATGCTTCTTTTGCTTCGACACACCTTAATAAACCCAAATCGGGCATCCTCCTATACAGGATCCCCCCACTGTGAAAGAAATTGTTGGATAATCTTCAAAGTGTGCGCTTTTGAGTAGAGTTGGTAAGTTCTGGATATTCTCCTGTTGTCAAGTATTCTTTGATGTCGTGGAACCATGGTTTTCTGTCCGCTTCTTCCTCAACGTGAGCACAATAAGCTGGCTGATCATAAATCTTTACTGGGATGGGATCAATGAAATTCGTGTCTGGATGTTGGATCATGGATGACAAAGTAGCCAATGCGTCAGCGAACGCGTTCTGGACCCTAGGGATATGCTGAAATTCCATTTTTGTGAATCTTTTCCTTAATTCCTGTATGTGATGCAAGTAGGGGAGTATCTTAGAGTTCTTGGTTGCCCACTCTTCTTGAACTTGATGTATGAGCAAGTCTGAATCCCCGATCACTAGAAACTCCTAAATGTTCATGTCAATGGCCATCTTGAGCCCTAGGATACAAGCTTCGTATTCAGCCATATTATTTGTGCAGGGGAATCTGAGCTTGGCAGATACCGGGTAATGCTGGCCGGTTTCTGATACTAGGACTGCTCCTATTCCAATTCCTTTGAAATTTGCAGCTCCGTCAAAAAACAACCTCCAACCATCGTAGGATTCTGCAATATCTTCTCCTACGAAGGACACTTCTTCATCAGGAAAATACGTTTTCAGGGGTTCGTATTCTCCATCAATAGGATTCTCGGCAAGGTGATCTACTATGGCATGACCCTTGATTGCTTTCTGAGTCACGTAAACAATGTCGAATTCACTCAGCAAGATTTGCCACTTAGCGAGCTTGCCAGTGGGCATGGGCTTCTGGAAGATATACTTCAGCGGGTCCATCCTGGATATGAGATAAGTGGTGTAGGCACAGAAATAATGCCTCAATTTCTGAGCTACCCAAGTCAGAGCACAACAGGTGCGCTCCAATAAAGAATACCGGGCCTCGTACGGGGTGAACTTCTTACTGAGATAGTAGATGGCCTGCTCCTTCTTCCCTGTTTCATTATGTTGTCCCAGAACATAACTAAATGCTCCATCCAAAACCACGAGATAAAGTAGTAGAGGCCTCCCTGGCTCGGGCGGAACCAAGACCGGCGGCGTTGACAGGTATTCCTTCATTCTGTCAAAGGCTTTCTGACAATCGTTAGTCCATTTAGTAGCAGTGTCTTTCTTCAGCATTTTAAAGATGGGTTCACAAATGACCGTGGACTGCGCTATAAATCTGCTGATATAGTTGAGTCTTCCCAAGAAACTCATCACGTCCTTCTTGTTCTTTGGCGGTGGCAATTTTTGAATGGCTTTGACTTTTGATGGGTCCAATTCTATTCCTCGATGACTCACGATGAAACCCAGTAAATTTTCAACAGGAACCCTGAATGCACATTTGGCGGGATTTAGTTTCAGATTGTACCTCCTCATTCCGTTGAAGAAATTTCTCAAGTCTTCCATATGATCAGTGGCTTTCTTGGATTTGATGATGACATCGTCGACATATACCTCGATCTCCTTGTGTATCATGTCGTGAAAGATAGTGGTCATGGCTCTCATATAGGTAGCGCCAGCATTCTTCAACCCAAACATCATCATTTTGTAACAATACATTCCCCACGGCGTGATGAAAGCTGTTTTCTTCGCATCTTCCTCATCCATCCATATCTGATGGTATCCAGCGAAAAAATCAATAAAAGACCGCATCTCATGCTTGGCGCAATTGTCGATAAGAATGTGTATGTTTGGCAAGGGGAAGTCATCTTTGGGACTGGCCCGGTTAAGATCCTGGTAGTCGACACAGATTCTAACCTTCCCATCCTTCTTTGGTACTGGCACGATGTTGTCTAACCATGTCGGATACTCCACTACTCTGAGAACCTTGGCTTTGACTTGCTTAGTAACCTGTTCTTTGATTTTCAAACTCATGTCGGGCTTGAATTTCCTGAGCTTCTATTTTACCGGCGGACAGGTTAGATCTGTTGGCAGTTTGTGAGCTACAATGGACGTGCTGAGACCAGTCATATCATCATACGACCAGATGAATATGTCCTCGTATTCCCTTAAAAATTCCGTATATTCTTCCCTTTTTGATGGCGACAAGTGAACACTGATGCGAGTTTCTTTGATATTTTCCGTATCTCCCAAATTAATGACCTTAGTTTCTTCCAGGTTAGACTTAGGTCTATTCTTAAAATTCTCAACTTCTCTGACGACCTCTTCAGGTATCTCATCTTATTCTGAGTCTATGTCCTTGTGTTGCGTTGTTTCATTGCAAGTCACAATCGTTGGTTCATCGTCAAGATAAGTAATAGTAATGCTGTATAAAAATAGAGTAAATGATAGAGAAAATAATAAGCGTGATATAAATTGAAATGCTTTGATTAAATTCATAATTGCTTGAAACATCAGAGCCCTTTTCGAAATTAAAGACAATGCGGAATGAAAATCAACTAGTAAAGTAAGCTAAAAATGAGATGCATGGTGCTTTTGTTTAGCCTTGCTGCCCCGAAGCCTTCCGAGCCTTGACGGTCCTAATTGACCAATTGCTGAGGCGGTCTCCTCTGTTCACAGCTTGTATGGAAGGGCCTTCCTCCCCTTCCTCCTCGAAAAGAACACAACAGTCCATATCATCATCCTCCAGAAACAGATTCTTCACGGCTGCCAACGCTTCGTCTTCCTCTGACCCATATATAGCATCTGCCAGTTGGAAGGTTTGCTCCAGGTGGAGTATCGGAAGCTCCAATGGATAGTAGGGACCGCTCCATGGTGGCGACCAGCTCTGGAATTTTTCCCAAGTATAGCCGTACCCTAAGCCAAATGTAGTACCATGCTTCTTTAGTTTGATGGGCTTAGTGATCCCCTAAAGATTTTTACCGAGTCCCTTTCCAGGCTCGTACCCACACCAATTCAGGATACTTTCAATCTTGTTATCCCACCACTTATCCTTATCTACAGCGTTGACCCTTTCGATATGGTGGTATGTTTCTCCGCCTATTCTCCTTCTGCCTCATATCAATGGGATGGTCTGGCGACTATATATGGGGTTACTACCATCGCCATAAATGATCACCTCTTGTTGATTCCATTCAAACTTTACTTCCTGATGCAGGGTCATTGCTACAGCTCCCACAGTATGGATCCAGGGCCTTCCTAACAGCAAGTTGTAGGATGCCCGGACGTCTATCACTTGGAAGTCGATGTCGAACCATGTTGGCCCCATTTGCAAGCACAGGCTGATTTCTCCGATGGTGGATCTCTGGGACCCATCGAAGGCCTTGACATTGATAGCCCCATCTTTGATCTCGTGCAGGCATTTTCCCAAAGTTCTGAGAGTTACTAGCGGACAGATGTTGAGGCTCGATACTCCATCGATCAGGACTCTAATGATGAAATAATCTTCGCATTGCACAGTGATGTGTAGTGCTTTGTTGTGGCTCAATCCTTCTGGTGGCAACTCATCTTCGTAGAAGGTTATTTTATGGCTCTCCAGCACTTTCCCCACCATATTCGCCATTTCACCCCCGATTATATTACTGGGCACATAAGCTTCACTCAGTATCTTCATTAAGGCATTCTTGTAAGTGTCTGAACTCTGCAGAAGAGCCAGGATAGATATATGTGCTAGTGTTTTGTTCAACTGTTCAGCGGGCCCAGTTTCAATAGATCGTCCCGGGGCTTGCTTACTGGACTCGGCTAGGGGCTCTGGGGTGTAAACCCTCCCTGTTCTGGTCATTCCTTGCACGGCAATTGTTCTCCTGTCTTGGTCTTTCCTTTCCTCCTAGCTTCAGCAGTGTAATCCCATGGTTTGACATTTGAGTGGAATGGTGTTATGTCTGACATTGCCACCGGAATAGGCATCCTTGGTGGTAACACAACAACTTCAAAGGGTGTAGGTGCTTTTGGAACTCCAAATTCAACCTCGATTGGCTCGGGCGCCTTTGCAGAAGGAGGCGCTTCAAACTCAAAAGGTATAGACATATTTTCTTTACCATCCCTGGAGGGTTGATTCTGCACAACAATTGGGTTAAGTGTAACCGCCAGTTTCTTTGGTTCATCCCCTTCAGCAATCAAACCTATCGACCCTTTGGGGTCCCAATCATCTTCGATCTCGATCATGTGAATGTCTCCACCTTTCTGGTTAGGCAGAGGGTTATTACGAACATTAGGAGCAGGCTCCTTTACTACTATGACCTTATTGTCGATCAGGGTTTGAATCTTGTCCTTCAATGAACGGCGCTCGTCAAGGGTGTGTCCCTTCATGCCGGAATGATACGCACAGGCTTGTTGGGGTTGACCCACTGGGAGGGATTTTCTGGAGCTTTGGACGGGATAGGATTGACGTAACCAGCAGCTTTAAGTCTTTCATATAGTCGGTCAATTGGTTCAGTGATGGATGTGTATTATTTGGGAGGATTGCGGTCAAAATTTGGCCTGGGCTGTGGGAAAATTTAAAGGGTGGGTGCTAATTGGTAGTGAGAGGGTGAGCGTTATAAGCTTGGTAAACAGGTGCTGGTTGAGAGTATCTGGGCGAGGTGGGTTGATATGCGAGTGGTGGAGAGGATTGGTAAACGTGAGGTATATAGGAAGGTGCGAGTTCTTGGTAATTCGGGATGGGCTGATATGTAAGTGGAGGTGATGGGTAAGTGTGGTATTTTGGTTGTGATTTGGCTCCCTGTGCGACTATTACGGCACTTATATCCTTCTTTTTGGATGTTCCACCGGTCTGTAAAGCCTTATTGGTGACCTATAATGCTTCAAGATACGTAACCATACCATTCTTAATGCCCTCTTCGATTCTTTCTCCAAGTTTGATGATATCGGAGAACTTTTCACCCTCGATCAGCATCAACCTCTCGTAATATTGGCGATCCTGAGCCCGGACGAAGAATCTATTCATTTGCTCTTCTTCTAGGGCCGGCCGGACCTTTGCAGCTTCTGACCTCCAACGAGTGGCATACTAGCGGAATGTTTCGGTGGGTTTCTTCTTCAAATTCTGTATATAGAGTACATCCGGTGTGTTCTCTGTATTGAATCGGAATCTATCCATGAAGTCTGATGCCATACCTACCCAACTCGTCCATTTCTTGGGGGTCCTGGCTGATGTACCAGGATAGTGCATCTCCTTTCTTGCTTCTCATGAAGAGCTTCATACGGATCTTCTCATCCTTTCCAACTCCAACCAACTTATCGCAGTATGTCCTCAGGTGGACTCTGGGATCTCTTGTTCCATCAAACATTTCGAACTTGGGAGGTTTGTACCCCTCCGGAAGTTCAACATCTGGCTGGATGCATAGGTCTTCATAATTTAACCCTTCAATACTTTTGGTACCTTCCACGCCCTGAACTCGGCTGGTTAATTTCTTGAGTTCTGCCGCTAAGTTCCTGACAAGGGAGTCTTTATCATCAGACTCAGGTGTATTTGAGATTGGTTGGGTGTAGTGGGGTATAGTATCCACAAAAATATGAGTGTTGTGGAGATGGTCCTTTGTGGCGTTCAGTGGCTCGAGAATGAGTAGTGGAGTGTTGTTGGGAGTGTGGCATGTGTTGTAGTGTTGGGTATGAGTGGGTTGTATCTGTGGTTGTGGGGTTTTTGTGGAGGTGCGAGATTCTGGGTGTTGACATCAGGAGCGGTGAGGGAAATGATAGGTTTGCCAAATTCTGAACCTGATCCAGATCTTCTCGAAATTTCAACAGCTTTTGCTCTAGTTGAGTAGCAGTTTCCTTAGTAACCGGGGTACCCTGAGGAATCTCAATCTCCTTTCTGGCACTTGGACCTCCCATTCTACCTTTGTTCTTGTTCCAGATAGGACTCGGAGGAGGAGGAGGTGGAGGGCCCTTGGATCTGGTGGAATATGACGATGGTGCCAGAATGCACGAACTAACCTTTGGGGAGGGGAATAAAAATAAAAGAAAAACAAAAAGGGTAACAAGTTAGTGTGGATTATGAAAAAAAATATTGTAGTATTCAAACACGTTGTGCAAAAAATGTAAATCGCATCCTAATTTTGGTGCCTCGTTGTGCCCGAAGTAGGCCTAGCGACAAATAGTTTTGGAGAACTTGTAATGCTAAATGCCTCACTTTATTGATAAAAACAAGACGAATCCAAAGCGACTCTAAATAATGGAAAGTAAAAATATCACTTGTGGCCATTGGCCTTATTACATCATTAAAATAAAAGACTCCTACTACTTGGTCCCAGAAGGACCATCCCCAGATTTGGCATCTTTGTCTCCCTCGAACAGCTCTACCAACTCGCGTAGTCCTAGCAGCAAATAGGCTCCGGCCAGATGTCCGCCTGCATTCCCTTCAGCATTTTGACAGTCTTCAATCCTCTTGATGAACTTTCCTTCCAGCTCCACTAGACCCTGCTCCAAATACCATAGCCGATTGTTGGCACTGACAGCCTTATCTTTCCACTCCTCGATCAATTTCTGATGGGCTTCTTGTATTTCTCGATGCTCACTTTCACACTCGCAAATTCTCATGCGCAGTTGATTATACTTAACCCGTGCTTCAGCGTGCTCGTCAATAATTCTGTGACCTCGAACGAATCCTGGCTGACCCATGCTATTGTCTTCTAACCAACCCGAATAGTGCGGCACACAACCGGCGTGATACCTGTCTGGCTCAATGGACTTTTTCCCCAAAACGTTTTTGCAATGCCACAAATGCTAAGCTTGGCACCTGTGAGGGCTATCGTCGTCCTAGAAATCGGCCCTGAGGTGGCTTATTTTATCGACCCTTGGTATGATTTGTTTTCTTCCAGCTTGCCTCATGGCTCGGAGAGGAACGTAGGGATAAGTTCCTTTCAAACCAATCAGTATGATAAATGGTGCATCTCGGGATCGAACAATGAATTCATCCATGGGGAACCACTCAAACATCCATTGTACCTGGTCTTCTTTCAGATTCTCAAATAATTCTACCCATCCTCTGGCGTCCTCCGACTGAGCGAACATTTTAGGCATATAGTTTATACGCTTTGGCTGGTGGAAGGTGATATGATCATCCCAATATCTGCGTAGGATCTCCTGACGGTATTCTCCTTTCTGGAGGTGTTCCATGAGCCAAAGCTGAAGTAACAAGTTGCAACCCTCAAAATGACTGCCTTGTTGTTGACAGTTGTTCAAAGGACGGTATATCTCGGCGACGATCATGGGCACTATGATGAAAGTTTGTCCACCAATCCCTTCCATCAAAGTCTTGGTTACCATGGCCAGTCTGGTGTGGATCCTAGCCTTCTTCATAGGGAATACAATCATCCCTAAAAAGCAAAACATGAAGACGAAGACCCTTCTTTGGACATGTCCCAATGAGGTGATGGCAAACTCATCTGAATAGGTGCGGTATGACTTGCTATGGCCGTACCTCTCGTATAGGTAGTCAAATGGGATGTAAG
>MU725351.1:37771-53055 GCA_026770625.1 Nicotiana glauca
TAAAGGAGTCATTTCAAGGTCCCCAAAGCGGAACACGGACTTGTCACTATCTCAGAACAATGTCGCAGCCTCTATGATTCTGTTGTTAGGCTGAATTTCTAGAAGAGAAGGCAGATTCCCTAAGTACTTGCAGACGAGTGTCTGATCACTAGAATGGAGGTCGTTCCACCAATTCAGCAGCCTTGGGTGAATGTTGGTTACCATGCCAAATCTGGGGACTATGTGCCTCATTTTCTGCAAAACAAAGCGTTAGGCCCTTACCCCCACCAGACTCGGCTATTTAAACCAATAATTAGCATAACAAGCACTTAAGTTCTCCAAATAAATGCACAGAACATGGAGGTGTCCGTTTGGGTTTCAAGGAAACCCGGTGGACTTTGGACAAGGCTATCTTAATGAGTCATTATCTGGACAACATAATCGACTCAGCTAGGTTTGACCATGATGCATGTACAGTTTAAATCGAGTAAGGTTTCTATTGGGGTTTTAGACAGGTACCCTTGAGCGGACAACTCAAGAGGGAAAGGCACGGAACCGTCGACTGCACCGATGATCGATTGGTTTTACCGCAAATATGTCTTTGCCAAATTTAAAGGGTGATAGTATTGGAAGTGCGCAACTACTCATTATAAGCGTTGCTATAGTATTTGTTTGGAAAGAGTGGAATATGATGTTTAAAATGCAGTTTACAAGAATGAAATATGTTGACACGTATTTTCACATTCATACAATAAAGTTTACAATGATTGCTCAAAAAAAATTACAACAATATTGAAAAAGTGGTAAATGAAAGTAATTAAAGAAAAAGAAACAAAAGAGACATGTCAGTTTCAAATAAAGGAATTAAACAAAAGCAGTAAAAGAAAGCAATAAAGTTACATATAGCATGCAATGGTAAAAAGCCTAAAGAATCCCAAGCAGAGTCGCCATGCTGTCGACGCCCCCATTTTCACTATGTTCCCCAAGTTTACATAAGTTATTACAGCTCTAAAAGAAATAAACTGGAATAAAAATACATCAGAAAACCTCAGCTACATCCGAGCAGCCTAATTCAGACTTAATGCCTAATAATATGAGATTGAGTCACTTCCGAGATCCAAATTTCCAAGCCTTCTCTCATCTAGGGTGTTTCAGGGATTTCAGGAATCCCAGGTAGGGCGTACACCCAAGATATTCATAGAAATTGATTTGTGCAGTGTGGAAGGGCCAGCCCTTATATGTCCAAGTTCAGAGGGAGATCCAGGGTACCAAGGCAAGGCTCACATAAGAGGGGCAGAACTTAAATTCTAAGAGTTGAGTGTAAGTGCAATAGAAAATGGTAGGGGGACTACCCAGGCAGGTTGGTGGTCATGCCCAGCCACAATATAGACTGGCACACCCCTGACCAAACCTATTATCAAGCTTTTAAGGAGTAAAGACCTATTGGAGGTCAAGCCATGGCCTGAAAATAATCAGAAATAGTGGCACGCCAAGGCTGTTACTCAGCATACACACAATGAGGGAATGGGATGGGAAATTGACAAGCATAGGGCCCCAAAGGGTCCAGTTCATGGCCATCGACAATGATTTCAGGCATTGCCACGTTTCTGAACCATAACTTAAAGCATACAAAGGGGATATGAGATTTTGGGATTCATAAAGTATCAAATACATGACAAACAACTGACAGGATGCACCTGTAAATTAAACATTGAATTACAAGGGAAGGGAAACATGTTACAGCATGCTAGAAACAAATATTAACCAAGGAAGACATGAACAGAAGTAGGCAAAAATGAAACACAATGTTGTTGCGACATGTAAATTAACTGGGACATACCAGTGGAGAAGCAAAAAGTGCAGAAGAAAGTAGAGTAAACAAGGTCCACAACAGCAAAAGTAGCAGAAAGAGGGAGAGTTTTAAGTGAGAATGATTTTTTTAACTCAGATTGCTTTTTCTATTTTTTTTTCAAAGAAAAGGGAGGAGAGTATTTATAGCTTTAAAAACGTGTAAAGAACTAAGGTAACAAGTACAAATCTATCACAAATATGGCACGGTCACAAATCAGAATTAAATTAGTATAAGACTCCCCTTTAATCAGGGGATTCTTATTCAAACGGATGCTAACAGGATCCAAATAAGGAAAGGGAGAATAGGCCGTGTAAATAGAATGGTTGTTGCCATAAAAAAAGCAGTAAGTTAATACAATAGGTATTTAAGTCTAAGTTCAGGATTGTACTTATTTTTGGAAAGGGTTTAGTAAGGCCAAATAAAGAAAGAGGATCAATTAACCCTTGACAGGCGAGTAAAAATCAAAATTTCATGAAAGGAAAAGTTTGAAATCAACTACGAGTTTGAAAATCAATCATAGAAGGGACTTTGTATATAAATGAATGCACAAGTAATAATCATGCGAGGCCAAGCTGGGGCAAGAGAAAATAGCATACAGTAATAGCATAGAGCAAACATTCAAAACATGCTAGTTAGGTCTTAGTGGTTTAGTAATAGAGAAAAGGGTTAGGAGCATGCAAAGAGCCGAGTGAAAATCATAGTCGAGTTTGACAGGTAGCAAGAACTCGGAACAAAAAGAAATCACATAAAGGAAAAGAGATGCTGAAGCAAAAGAATCAAATTGAGCAATTTTAAACAGACGATTTGCACAAACAAACTCAAAGAACTTGAATAGGCCCCAAAGAACTAGGGTTTTTGAAATCATTCGAGTTTAGAGGAGATAAGCAGATAAACACACAGACAGTCTCAGAATCAAATAAACCCTAAAAATTAGGGTTTTCACCACTTAAGTAGTAAATCAAACGAACACTAACATGTAGACTCAGAAACTCAAACAAATCTCGAAAATTAGGGTTTTCAATACCAACTAGTCCTAGAGATGCTAAGCAGATGAATTGAACAGACTCAGAAAGCCTAATTTAAAAATCAAAGGTTTTTGAGAAAGGAAATTTGGGGAAAATGCTTTAAACGTCACATATAGTATAGATCTAGCACAGATCTAAACGAATAAATGAAAATTAACCTTGAATAGGCTAGGGTTTCTGAGAACCCTAAAGGACGAGAAAAGCTTGGAAAATACGAGATCAGAATTGAGTCGATAAGGTCGGAACCATGCTCAGGAGGCTAAGATATGCCGGAACACGTGCCGGGGATGGCTGAAAACCTTGAATCGACGAAGGTCTAGGTGAATATCCTCGAAGACTGGCCTCGAATCTTCAGGCATCAGGCGTGTGAGAGCAGTAGGAGATGCGTATAGGTCGTCCATGGCTAGAGCAGCCATGGATTCTGGGGGATTTGAGGTCGAAGAGGGGTAGGCCGCGATTAGCGTTTTGAGAGCATTTGAAAGCATTTGAGATAAGAGAGGAATTAGAGGCGGCGTATCTGAGAGAATGGGGTAGGGTTTGGGGGTTGTTTGCAATTAAAAAGGTATCTGGGCCGTTGATCAAAATGATCAACGGCTCAGATTTTAAAGAACCGGGCGAGTTGGGGTAATTGAATTAGGGGTCGGGTTGGCATGGTAGTTGGGCAAGGTAATTTGGGCTTGAATTTGGTGGTGAATTGGGGTGCAAAAATAGGCTGAAATTGAAACACAATTGAGGCTAAATTGTAAATAACCACTTTTCTCATTTTTATTTTATAAAATAGCAATAATGATTCTCAAAACAAATTACAAGTCTTGGGTAAACAAATATTATATAAAAAATAGTTTAAAAATGTTGGGATTGATTTTATTATTATAAAATGCTATCAATTACGAAATAGACTATAATTGCAATTATATGCAATTTAGCTTTAAAAATGCCAAATGAATTTGTAAAAATGTGCAAAAATCACCTTAATTATATTTTGGTATAAATATGAGGATAAAATAAGTTATTCACCAAAATGATAATTTTGGAAATAATTATCGGATTTTATGATATGAAAATAAGCAATAGCTTGGTTTAAAAATCATTAAAAAATGCCAAACTCTTGGATGTGCTTATATATGCACATATATGCTATTTTAGAAGTAGTTTGGGTACAAAAATACATAGGGAAAATTGGGTATCAACACCTTGTCCAAGGCCTCCTGAACCAAATTTGTATCCAACAATCGAGCCTCTCCCGGCTCGAACCATCCAACCGGAGACCGACACCACCTACCATATAAAGCCTCATAAGGAGCCATCTAGATACTTGACTGGTAGCTGTTGTTGTAGGTAAACTCCACTATAGGCAAGAACTGATCCCACGAACCTCCAAAGTCAATAACACAAGCTCGGAGCATATCCTCCAAAATCTGAATAGTCCGCTCGAACTGACCGTCCGTCTGGGGATGAAATGCTGTGCTTAAATCAACCCGTGTGCCTAACTCTCACTGCACCCCTCTCCAGAAGCGCGAGGTAAACTGCGTACCCCAATCCGAAATGATGGACACGGGCACACTATGAAGGCGAACAATCTCCCGAATATAGATCTCAGCAAACCTCTCAGAAGAATAGGATACTGCCACAGGAATGAAATGCGCTGACTTGGTCAGCCTATCAACAATAACCCATATCGCATCGAACTTCTTCCGAGTCAACGGAAGTCTAGTAACAAAATCTATCGTAATCGACTCCCACTCGGGAAGTTCAATCCTTTGAAATACACCACCAGGCCTCTGATGCTTGTACTTAACCTGCTGACAATTCAAACAACGAGCCACATATTCTACGATATCCTTCTTCATTCTACGCCACAAGTAATGTTGCCGCAAATCCTGATACATCTTCGTGGTGCCCAGATGAATAGATTACCGGGAACTATGGGCCTCCTCTAAAATTAACTCTCGAAGCCCATCCACATTGGGCACACAAACCCGCCCCTGCAATCTCAAAACTCGATCCACATCTAAGGTAACCTACTGGGCACCTCCACGCTACACCGTGTCTCTAAGGACACACATATGGGGATCATAAAACTGTCGATCACGGACACGCTCCTATAATGAAGAACGAGCGACTGTGCAAGCTAACATACGACTGGGCTCAGAAACATCCAGTCTCACAAACTGATTGGCCAAAGCCTGAATATCCAAAGCAAGCGGCCTCTGACTGACCGAAATATAAGCAAGACTACCCATACTGGCTGACTTCCTACTCAAGGCATTGACCAACACGTTGGCCTTCCCCAGATGATATAAAATGGTGATATCATAATCCTTCAACAACTCCAACCACCTCCTCTGCCTAAAATTAAACTCCTTTTGCTTGAACAATTATTGAAGACTCTTGTTATCAGTGAACACCTCACACGCCATGACATACAGATAATGCCTCCAAATCTTCAATGCGTGAACTATGGCAACCAACTCTAAATCATGAACTGGATAGTTCTTCTCATGAATCTTCAACTGCCTTGAAGCATAGGCAATGACCTTGCCATCCTGCATCAACAACGCACCAAGCCTAATATGGGAAGCGTCACAATAGACTGTATAAGGCCCTGATCCTATGGGCAAAACCAATACCGGTGTCGTGGTCAGAGCTGTCTTGAGCTTCTAAAAGCTCACCTTAAACTCATCAGAACACCAGAACTGGGCACCCTTCTGTGTCAACCTGGTCATCGCGGCTGAAATAGATGAAAACCCCTCAACGAACCAACGATAGTAGCTTGCCAGGCCAAAGAAACTCCGAATCTCTATAGCTGATACTGGTCTAGGCCAGCTCTTGACTGCCTCAATCTTCTTCGGGTCCACCTGAATACCCTTTGCTGATGCAACGTGACCCAGAAATGCAACTGAATTCAGCCAGAACTCACACTTAGGGAACATGGCATATAACTGACTATCCCTCAGAGTCTAAAGAACCATTCTAAGGTGCTGCTCGTGCTCCTCTTGGCTGCGGGAGTATATCAAAATATCATCAGTAAAGACTATCATGAACAAGTCCAAATAAGGCCTGAACACTCGGTTCATCAACTCCATAAATGCTTCAGGGGCATTGGTCAACCCAAATGACATGACCAAGAACTCATAATGCCCGTACTGAGTGCGGAAAGCAGTCTTAGGGACATCAGATGCCCTAATCCTCAACTGATGGTAGCCAGATCGCAAGTCAATCTTGGAAAATACCCTGGCACCCTGAAGCTGGTCGAACAAATCATCAATCCTCGGCAGTGGATACTTATTCTTGATCGTTACCTTATTCAATTGTCGGTAATCAATACACATCCTCATTGACCCATCCTTCTTCTTGAAAATAACACTGGCGCACCCCAAGGAGAGACACTAGGTCTAATGAAACCCTCTTCAAGCAAATCCTGCAACTGTTCCCTCAACTCTTTTAACTCTGGCGGGGCCATGCGATATGGGGGAATAGAAATGGGCTGCGTGCTCGGAACCAGATCAATGCGGAAATCAATATCCCTGTCAAGTGGCATACCCGGAAGGTCTGAAGGAAACACATCAGGGAACTCACAAACAACGAGCACATAATCGATAGAGGGAACCTCAGCATTGGAATCCCAAACATAAGCTAAATAAGCCAAACATCCCTTCTCAACCATACGCTGAGCCTTCACATATGATATAACATTGCGGGTAGAATGACCAGGAGTCCCCCTCCACTCCAAACGAGGCATACCCGGTAAAGCTAAGGTCACAGTCTTGGCATGGCAGTCCAAAATAGCATGATAGGTTGATAACCAGCCCATCCCCAATATAATATCAAAGTCGACCATATCTAAAAGCAACAGATCTACACGAGTCTCCAGACCTACAATCACCACAACACAAGAGCGATGGACTCGATCGACCACGATGGAATCACCCACCGGCATAGACACATAAAAAGGAATACTCAATGCATTACTAGGCATGGTCAAATACGGGCAAAATAGGATGACACATACGAATACGTAGACCCCGGATCAAACAACACTGAAGCTCCTCTATCACAAACGAGAACCGTACCTGTAATGACCGTATCTGAAGCCTCTGCCTCGGGCCTATCCTGAAGAGTATAACATCGGGGTTGGGCCCCACCACTCTGATCTACCTCTCTAGGATGGCCTGCTACTGGCTGGCCTCTACCTCTGGCGGTCTGAGCTCCACCTCTATGACCTCTACCTCCACCTCTAGTACCTCTACCCCCGCCTCTAGCTGGATGGGTGGCCTGTGGAACATCTGGTGCCTGACTCATAGGATGGGGACCCTACTGCTGAGAACTGCTCAAAGCTCAAGGGTAATACCTAGCAATGTGCCTCGTGTTGCCACAAGTAAAACAAGCCCTCGGCGGATGGCCCTGGAAACTCTGAAGCGGTGGAGCATTGATAGATGTTGATGGTGCACTGCAAGGCTGCTAATATGAATAATGCGGCTGAGAACCACGACCACCTGGAGTGCCATGGGAGAACTGAAGAGCTGACTGAAAGGGCCTAGAAGGCTGACCCCTATCATACGAATCTCTGCCTCCTGACGAGGCACAACTGAATCGGCCTGACTAAAGGGGTCTCTTGTCTGCTCTATGACCACACCCTGTGACAATACCATCTCAATCCTTCGGGCCACATTGGCCGCCTCCTAAAATGATATCTCGCTCCCAGCCTCTCTAGCCATCTGGAGACGAATAGGCTGAATGAGTCCATCAATAAACCGTCTCACTCTCTCCCTCTTTGTGGGAAGTATAACAAGGGCATGGCGAGCCAAATTAATACACCTAGTCTTGTACTTGATGACTATCATAGATCCCTAATGGAGACACTAAAACTGCCTCCGATAAGCCTCTCGCTGTTTAATAGGGAGAAACTTCTCCAGAAATAGGTGTGTGAACTGCTCCCAGGTCAAGGCTGGAGACCCTGCTGGTCTAGCTAAACAGAAATCCCTCCACAAAGTCTTTGCATATTAGGATAGGATAAATGCATCAAAATCAACTCCATTGGTCTCAACAATGCCCATGTTCCGAAGAACCTCGTGGCAGCTATATAAGAAATCTTGGGGATCCTCAGAAGAAGTGTTGAGTGAAGATATTGGTGAACCTATCCAATCTCCACAAAGCATCGACAGACATGGCTTCTCTATCACCGGCCTAGGCTACCATACCCAGCTGAGCTACTCCAACTGGCTGAACTGCTGGAGCCTGAACCTGGGGAGCTACCTGCTCCGGAGTATGAGTAGCAGGAGTCTGGGGCCCTCCTCTAGCCTGAGAGATGGCTGGTGCTACAGGAAGCAAACCCGCTCGGGTGACACTCTCCACAAGACCCACCAATCGGACCCGAGCATCCTGAAAAATTGGGGTAGCAATAAACCCCTCTAGGACCTGAGTTGCGCCCACCGGAACTACTGGGGCCGAAACCTCCTCCTCAAAATCAACCTGAGGCTCTGGTGCTGCTGCTTGTGGCTGAGCTCTGCCCCTACCTCGGCCTCTAGCACAGCCTCGTCCTTGCCCTCTGCCCCTAGCGGGAGCTGCCTGGGGCTTGGACTACTAATCAGTAGATGAGGAAGTGTGTGTTCTCTCCATCTGCGAGAGAAAAAAGTAGAAATTCAATTAGTATTGAGAAACCAAACCGCACGACAAGAAAGAATAAATGTGAAACTTTTCCTAACTCGTTAGCCCCTGGGGGATAAATACAGACATCTCCGTACCGATCCCTCAGACTCTACTAAGCTTGTCCGTGAGTTGTGAGACCTATGTAACCTAAAGCTCTGATACCAACTTTTCACGACCCAGATTTCCCACCTTCGGGAGTCGTGATGGCGCCTACTAATGGGAGCTTGGCAAGCCAAGTTTAGTTACTTTTTTTATTAATAACATAATCCTCTTTAATAATTATCAGCAACAATATAAAAGCAAATAAATTAATTAAGTAAGCGGAAGTCTTAATATTTAAGAAAACTGAATAGAAATGTGGAAAATTCAACATAAGCCTCTACCCAAGACTGGTGTCGCATACTCACAAACAACTAAGAGGACTAAATACAATGTCTGAAAGAAAATGCAACGGTTTGTCTCGAGTACAATGAGATAACGGATTAAAGTAAAGATAGAGGAGACACCGGGCCTGCGGACGCCTGCAAGGCTACCTCGGTGTCTCGCTGGACTGAAGGCTGGCTCCCGTGCTACTGTTGCTGCTGTCTAGAACCTGGATCTGTGCAAAAGACTATAGAGTGTAGTATCAGCACAATCGACCCCATGTGCTGGTAAGTTCCTGGCCTAACCCTGGCGAGGTAGTGACGAGGGTAGGACCAGACTCCAGATAAACCTGTGAACATATATATACAAGTACAATGGAAAAGCAGCAAGAAAGTATTAAGCTGGGGAAGGGAGCATGCTTCAGGGGCAACAGAAAAAAAATAAAATATCAGGAATAATAGAGCGTACATCTACCGTTTAGCTTCTAGCACAAAATAAAGAGTTAAGACAACTTTCATATTCAACTCATCTTGTTGCAAGCGTGCAACCTGATCCCAATTCTCAATATCTCGTGGTAGTACCACCCGCTCCCATTTCAATATCACTCGTGGTAGGCGTACCACCCGATCCCATTTCAATATCACTTGTGGTAGGGGTACCACCCGCTCCCATTTCAATATCAATTGTGGTAGGCGTACCACCCGCTCCCATTTCAATATCACTTGTGGTAGGCGTACCACCCGCTCCCATTTCACTATCATTTGTTGTACGCGCACCACCCGCTCCCTTTACTTTCAACATGATATAAAATACAATCCCCGCAAGGGGACAATCAAATCAACAATCTTCTCGGCAAGGTAAATAATAACAACAAGTCAAACATCCCGACAAGGGAGAGTCAGCTATAACCAGTCCTATTCAACTTCTACTTGGCCAACTAATACCAATATCCAGTCACAACTTTCATACGATCAGTCAAAGAGATACAATTATCAAATTTAAGACTCACGGTCATGCTCGACACTAACACATTGGTACTCGTCACCATGCCCATACATCGTACTCAACACAAAACAAGTAGCAATTATGACTCAAAGCCTAATCTCTCAAGCTAAGGTTAGACCGGACACTTACCTTGATGCTTTGAATTCAACTCAAGTATCAATTATGGCTTTACCCCTCGATTCCGCCACAAATTCGCTCGTATCTAATTACAATTTACTTAATTACATTAATAAACACTAAATGAATCAATTTGAGTGCATAAAAATGAATTTCCCAAAGTTTTGCCCAAAAATTCCAAAATTGCCCCGGGCCTACGTGGTCAAAACCTGAGGTTCGAACCAAAACCTGGTTACCCATTCCCCCACGAACCCAAATATATGATTTGTTTTGAAATCGGACCTCAAATTGAGGTCCAAATCCCCAATTTTAGAAAAAACCTAGGTTCTACCCAAAATCCCCAATTTCACCTATGAAAATCCTTGATTTCAAGTTGAAAACATGTTAAATGATGTTAATGATTGAATGAAATGAGTAAAAATCAACTTACAAATGATTTGGAAGAAGTCTTGTTCTTGGAAAATCGCCTAAGGAGTTCTGTTTTGAGAGTGGGGTGAAAAATGGTTCAAAATTCGATTAATTATAAAAATATGCAGGCTGCAGATATGGGAATTGCGAATTGGGGTTCGCAATTGCGAACTCCGACCATTTACGGGAATTGCGAGATTTTGTTCGCATTTGCAAACATTGGCGAAAATGGGAGGCTTCGCATTTGCGACCAAAAGTGTCGCATTTGCGAAAAGCCAAGTTCCGCATTTGGGAAACATTTGGTTGCATTTGTGAACTCAGCACAATTTCTCCTTCCTTGCATTTGTGATGCCAGGCTCGCATTTGCGAGGCCTGCTTTGCAAATGAGAAAATTGCAGAACTCAAATGCCAGATTTTCTCTAAGTTCAAAAATGCACTCCGACACATATCCAAAACTCACCCGAGCCCTCGGGGCTCCAAACCAAATATGGATGCAACCTCAAAAATATCCTACGGACTTATTCGTGCGATCACATCACCAAAATAGCATCATAAACATCGAATTAAGCCTCAAAATTCATGATTTCTTTCAAATTTTCATAAAATATCAAATTTCCCATTTTAAGTCCAAAACATGTCAAACGACGTCCGTTTTCAACCAAACTTTACAGAAGGTGCTTAAATCATATATAAGACTTGTACCATGCACCGGAACCAGAATACGGGCCTGATATCATAGTCTTCTAATCAAATTTCATTTCCAATTTCTTTAATCATTTCCAAAAAATAATTTCGCACAAAAATTCATTTCTCGGGCTTGGGACCTCGGAATTTGATTCCGGCCACACGCCCATATCCCATATTTTTCTACAGACTCTCCGGGACCGTCAAATCACAGGTCCGGATCCATTTACCCAAAATATTGACCGAAGTTAAATTTATTCATTTTAATATCAAAATTTAGTATTTTTCTCATAGAATTCATATTTAAGCTTTCTGGCTACGCGCCTGGACTATGCGCGCAAATCGGGGCAACCCTAAATGAGGTTTTCAAGGCTTCGGAAGTACAGAATGGGTAAGAAAACAGGTGATGACCCTTTGGGTTGTCACAATAATTTCCCCTTCCTATTTTCAATTGAACTGTGGTGATCCTCATAATTATTTGTTGTTTTTCTGTTATTATTCGATGTCCCCGCAGCATGTTCCCCGTACAACTTTAGCTGTAATTATCTTCTTTTATTTTTTGCTGTATATAATTTAGCTGCACATGTTTATTTGATTGTCGGTCATAGCCTCGTCACTATTTTTCCGAGGTTAGTTTAGGCACATACCAGCACATGGTGTCGGTTGTGCTGATACTACACTCTGCACTGTGTGCAGATCCCGAAGCAGCAGCATTCGGACCTTAGCTTTGGTGGCTGCCTTCAGTCCAGTTGGAGATTTCGAGGTAGTCCTATAGGCGTCCGCAGGCCCTGGGGTCTCCCTCTATTCCTTTATCTTGTTTCATATACTATTTCAAAAACAGTGTATTAGCTATCTTTCAGACCCTGTTTGTAGTAAATTTCTAGACTGTCTGTGAAGCGTGACACCAGTTCTGGGTGTAGATTTTGCTTAAGATGTTGTATTGGATATTTATTCAAATATTTTATTGTTTTCTTCCGTTTGATTTAAATTTCCGATGTTTATAACTGTTAATTCACACTTGTTAAAGAAATTAAAAATGGGAAAAAAGGTCAATTGTTCAAACGGTTGACTTGCCTAACTTTCATTAGTAGACACCATCACGACTCCTGAGGGTAAATTCGGATCGTGACAATATGTCTTTTACTTATATCTTGAACTTTTTCTGCATTAGAACTTAAAAAGGTTCTTAAACAAGTGATCAATAGATGGAATATTTTTGGGCAAGTTACACATTTGGTCAGTCGGCAAAAGTACTTACGTTCACACAGACACAGACACACACACACACACACACACACATATATATATATATATATATATATACTGGTAAGCAACCCCCACTTCCAACCGAGAGGTTGTGAGTTCGAGTCTCCCCAAGAGCAAGGAGGGAAGTTTTTGGAGGGAAGGATGCCGGGGGTCTATTTAGAAACATCCTCTCTACCCTAGGGTAGGGGTAAGGTCTGTGTACACACTACCCTCCTCAGACCCCACTAAGTGGGATTATACTGTGTTGTTGTTGTTGTTGTTGTTAATCGTTCAAATTAGGTCTCATAATCATCATTTGCTCGAAGGGAAACCTTGAAGCAACAATTAAGTTACGTTCGTGTGACTTATAAGTTACATATTTAAACCGTAGAAGCAGCCAATAATACTTAAGGTAGGTTGTCTATATTGTATACATGGACGAAGCCACCTTTTATAAAAAGTGGTCAATTAACCACCCTTCGTCGAAATATTACGAAAAATTATACTGTGTATATAAGTAAAATATTAGATTTTATTTGTAAATAACATATATGGAACAATTTTTGTTGGGAATTTTTTTTACTTCTTTCAAGTCTGAACATCCTTGGACTTTGGAAAAATTTCTGTTTCGCCTTGTAATTGCGGGCTTCCCAAACCCTGCGTGAACATGGGAGCTGTCGGTTTTAATCATCATCTGCTCAATATGAAAAAATATTAAAAGTATTTTATCCACTGTACACGTAGAAAGTTACAGCCTCTAACCTAGGCGATGTTTGGTTGGTACTAGACAGCAGTGAAGAAAATAATCTCCACATAAAATTTTAAATTTTAATATGTATGTTGGTTTCACTTTTATAAAACTCTCTATAACCACCAACAATTGTGGTGGGATGTTAAGTACTCCATCTATCCTTAATCGTAGGTTTTGAATTCGAGCTCTGAAAACAAAGTCACGTTTAGCAGGGAGTGTTTCACACCATAAGTAAGGTTTCCAAATATAAATCACAATTAGCCGAGCCACCAAAACACCGGGTGAGATACCAAACAAAAAAAATCTCTGTACAAAATAGATTTAAAATCTTAAAAATAAGACAAATTATTACTAAATAAGTAAATATGATATGATAATATAAAAATTTATATAAGTTAAAATCATTATGAAATCACATGGTAATCAGGGCCGGGTCGACATACTTGGGGGCCCAAAGCGCATTTACAATTAGAGGCCCAATTTTTTTTAAAATAGATTTCTTTAATAATTATTTTTTAATTGATAATATAGCTAACCGATATAATCATACTTGATACGTTATTAATCTTATATAAGATTTTATCTATTTTTATTTTAAAAAACTTCTTTCCGTTGAGGCAATTGTTAGACATTTAAAAAATAATCAAATCTTTTTATGCAACTAAGTATATCGATTATAGTATTATTTGGTATTTGAATTACTTTTTATTACATTTTTAATTTGAAATATAAGGCTAAGTCATCAATATTAGAGTGAATATTATGCTTTAATGGCCGGAATGTAAAAAATGCAAAAGAAAGTTATATCAAGTTTAAGGAAATCCTAAAGATATGTTTGCTTTGCTTGGGAGGACTTTTCCATCCGTTAGCCGTCACATCAAATTCAATGATAAAATTTTACCATAAAATGTTTAAACTTTTTTAAGACAAAAAATAATACTAACATTTCTTTTAAAATTGGGGGCATAACATTTCACAAGCTGTAATTTTCTTTATTTAGTATCGCAAATTGCAGTGAGATTTCAATATTAAATAATTAAAATGTTCATTTCCAGTCGGCAACAAGTAATTTCTTTAGCCATCACTTGTGATCCGAAACCAAAAATTCCATGTAGTTTGCAGAAGAAAAAAGTTACTTAAAAAAAGAATTAGCGACAAATTCTGTAGCTAAACAGTAAAATTCGTCGCTAATCCTATTTAACGACGAATTAGTGAAATATTATCAAAAAATTCTGTTATCTACAAGTGATTTAGCGACGAAGTTCGTAGTTAATTCTAGTTTTTTTACTTAGTTTGATGAAAATGAAGAAGAAAAAAAGTTCTTAATATTACATGACTTGCACTGTTTAATTTTCATTCTTCAAATTCAAATTAATAGAAAGATGTGGATGTCGAGAATTACGATAGAAGGATAGGTAGTCAAGTGTTTTCCTTAGTACCAATAGTAGTAGTATTACTCTTGTATTTTCTTATTCGTAGATTTCTATAACTATTTTCTATTTCTTTCGCTTCAGTTTTCATGTTAGATTACTGGTGTTACTACTTGTTGTTATAGTTTCATTTTTCATCTTTTCTTGAGCCAAAGGTTTATAGAGAACAATCTCTTTACCTTCGAGCGGGGGACGTAGACACATACATTGAAGGGTGGTCAACCGAGCACCCTTCATAAAAAAATTATACTGTTCATATAGAAATTTATATTGTATCTATAAGTTAAAACTATTGTTTATATATGTATATTAAATGTTGAATACTCTTCACGAAATTTCTGATTTCGTCACTTTCAAGATAAGGGTAAAGTCTCCCTACAAACTGCCCCACCAAACTTCATTTATGAGATTACACCAATTTTTTTATTGTTGTAAATTGAAAGTCAACCACATTACTCTACTAGCTAGGGTTGTATTCTCTATATACAAATAACGAGGAAACAACCAATAAATGTATGATATCTCAGTGTTCATGAAAACTAATATATGACAAGAGAGTGGAAATATTAAAAAATAACAATCACTTTGCATTACTCCATTTTCTGTGTAGCAGGTAACAACTACTTGTTAAAAAGATACATGGAAATATTCAAAGTTGATCCAGAAATGGACTTTAATTAATAAGATGATAATTGGTAGATCCAGCTGTTAAGAATTATTAATAACTTTTAGTCTTTGATTATCAATCAGACAAATTGAATTGGTCCTTTAAACAG
>MU725351.1:61406-99097 GCA_026770625.1 Nicotiana glauca
TTATCTTTTTCTTAAATTTATGATTTTATATTATTAAAGTTTTTTTGTTTAAATAATTAATTTTATTATTTAATTTATATGTAAATCGGTAGCAAGTTCATTAGCCATTTTAGAAAGATTAAATTAGTTGGGCTAATGTGAAAGGTTAGAAATATATCTTGGAGCTAATATAATATGAGAGAGTTATATGGTTCTCGACATATTCTAGTAAGGTGGGGATTGAATATTAGGTTCTCCTATTAGAAACTTTTTGGTGTAAATATCCTGAGTTTCCAACACTTGTTAGAAACAATTGATATGGAGTAGACTACTGTATTGCCAATAAAAACTTTTGGATAGTGCTAAGCCTTGGAAGGATAAGACTTTTGGTGACATAATGGAGAAGAAAGGAAAAATTCTAGCAAGGCTTCAAGGAATTAAAAGTCTAGTAATTATACTCATAGTGACTTTCAGACATTAGAATATAATTTAAAGAAGGATTACAATGACAACCTTAAAATAGAGGATGATTACTGGAAAATGAGATCTTGGATAATGTGGCTTAATGAAGGAGATGCTAACACTAGATTTTTTCACATATCAACATCAAATAGAAGAAGGAGAAACAAAATAACCTAATTTAAAGATGATGCTGAAAATTGGCTTAACAAACACCACTTTATCATTTCACATGTTTTAAATTACTTTACTGATATTTTTACCACCTCTCATTCTTCTACAAATTAGAATAGTATCGTAACAAGTCATCCTAGTCATCATAAATTAGACCTTACTAATCTAGACAATCCTCTATCTGATAGTGAAATCAAGAGGGCAATTTTTTTATTTAAACCTTTCTAAGCCCCGGGGCCAGATGGCCACCACCCTTTTTTCTTCCAAAAATATTGGAGCATCATAGGGCAATCTGTCAAGAATCTTGTCATGATATTTTTAAAAATCAAGAAATTCCTAAAGACTTAAACAAAACCTAGCCATATCTCAAAAATGTCTAATGCCAATAACACCAGGAATTTTAGACTTATTTTCCTTTTGTAATACTATTTACAAAATAATTACCAAAATTCTTGCAAACCATCTCAAACCCTTCCCAGAGAAAAATATTAATCCTTCCCAGACTCGTTTCATGAAGCATAGAAGAGCCTCAGATAGTTCAATCATTATCCGGAACTAGTTTCCAACCTGAAAAAATTAAAAGGTAAACAAGGTCACATGATCTTGAAAATTTATCTTGAAAAGGCGTTTGATCGTTTAGAATGGTTCTTTGTATACCACACACTTAGATGCTTTAATTTCCCTCTTAAATTCTCTAAGCTTTTACTAAATTGTATTACAACCAGCTCTATAGCCATACTAGTTAATGGTTATGTCACAAAATTCTTCGAACCAAGTCAAGGGATAAGGCACGGTGATCATATATCTTCTTATATTTTTATCCTGTGTATGGAAATATTATTTAGGTATATTAATCACCAAGTAGATATTTGCAAAAGAAAGAGCCCAAATTTTTCTCACTTAATTTTTGCAGATGACCTGACATTAATGGCTAAAGCAAATAACAAATCATGCCAAACCATTAAAACAAGTCAAGATTATTTTTGTAAACGGCCAGGACAAAGCATAAACGCTTCATCAAAAATATTTTTTTTAAAAAAACTGCCTGCCTTACATGATCAATGATATTTCACACAGTCTAGGTTCTAAAAAGAGTGAGACTTTTGGTACTTACTTAGGATTCCCAATATTAAATAAAATTCCAAGACCGGCTGATTATCAATTCATAATTGATAAAATGAAGGCAAAACCAGCTTCTTGAAAAATTAGATTTATTAATATAGCAGGAAGAACTACTCTAGCTCAATTGTGCCTAACTACAATACCAAAACACTTATGCAATATACCCTACTACCAAGGAAAACCCTAAAAAATAATGATAAAGTCCAAAGAGATTTTATATGGGAAACTACCATAGAAAAGAAAAAAAATTTACCTATTAAAATGGTCAAATTTTTGCCAACTAAAATTCTATTAGGGCCTAGCCATTCGTAGTGCCGGTGCAAAAAATATGTGTATCTTAGCTAGCCTAGTAGGGAGAACTCTCACTAATGCTACAACTCCCTGGGTAGTACTTATTATTACCTCGTATGGTATTAGTACAACTAAGTCCAAGCAATCCTTCATTTGGAGAGGCATCCTAAATGGGTGGGAGATTGTAACGACCCAATCGATTGTTTTGAGAGTTATAACTCCGATTCCCTAATTACTGCTTCCCTTGTATCTATTTCCGCTATTATGACTTTTCGGGAGGTTTCGTTTTGGTTTGTGGAGTGTTTTGGGACACTTAGTCCCTAAATGGAGGCTTAAGTCTTAGGATTTAGATCGTAGTCAGAACTATGTGAAGACGACTCCAGAATGGAGTTCTGTCAATTTTGTTAGTTCCATTGGATGATTTTGATCTTAGGTGCATGTCCGAATTGTATTTTGGAGGTCTGTAGCTTATTTAGGCTTGTAATGACGAAAGTTGAATTTTTGAAGATTTTGACTGGTGGTGGAATTTTTGATATTGGGGCCAGATTCTAATTTCATAAATTGAAGTAGATCCATAATATTAAATATTACTTGTGTGCAAAATTTGAGATCGTTAGGACGTGATTTGATAGGTTTCGGCATCTGTTGGGAAAGTTGAAGTTTCAAGTTCATTAAGTTTGAATTGGAGGTTTTAGCATTGTTTGATGTGATTTGAGGGATCGACTAAGTTTGTATGGTGATTTAGGACTTGTTGTAATGTTTGGTTGAGGTCCCGAGGTCCTCAAGTGTATTTTAGATGCCCAACAGATCGATTTTTCGACTTTGGAGGTTGCTGAAGTTTTCTGGTGTCTGAGTTATGGTTTTCTTATACGCGATCATGTGGGATGATCCGTGGTTGTGTAAGCTATATGGGCGAGAGGATGGATTTGTTCTTCGCATTCATAGACAGGAGTATGCGAACGTGTGATGGTGTGAGGTAGTGCTTCGTGAACGCATAGACAAGGTCGCATTCGCGTAGTGTTAAGTGGACCAAGCTGGGCCATGCGCTTTGCTCATCGCGAACGCATTGGGTTGTTCACGACCACATAAGTACGAGAGTCAGATCATCAAATTCGCGTGGAGTTTTACGCGTTTGCGTAGAGTTAACTTTTGGGGCAACAAAGTTGAGCTTCGCGATCGCGATCACGATGCTATTTTTGCGATCGCGATTAAGGAATCACTCGACAGAATAAACATTTAAAATACGAGGGTTTGGCCATTTTTATTAAACTTGAGTTTGGACGCTCGGATTGGATGCGATTTTGAGGGATTTTCAGAGATATCAATTGCGTAATGATTCTACACTTGATTGGTTATAACCCACTAATCATTATTTTTAACATTTAATTTCGGATTTGGGAAAAATTTGAGAAAAGTTTTTAGGCCAAATTTTTAGATTTTGTTCGAGATTTTTGTATTAGATTTGAGTAATTTTGGTACGAGTGAACTCGTGAATGAATGGGTATTCATATTTTGCGACTTTTACCCGATTTTGAGACGTGGTCCAAGGGAGGTTTTTTTGGCGATTTTTCCAATTTCTTGCTTTAGCTTTGATTTCATTAGCTAGATTAGCATTTATATTAATATTATGTAATTGATGTCGGCTAGATTTGGGCCATTCAAAATCAGATATTCATGGGAAGAGCATTGTTACAGATTAATCTGAGCTTGGTTTGAGGTAAATAGCTTGCTTATCCTTGTGTGGGGGAACTCCCCTTAGAATTTTGTACTGTTTGATATGTTAGCGTTGTGTACGTGAACTGACGAGTGTGTACACGGGCTAATTGTTGTAAAACTCCATTTTTCACTAAGTAATAACTTGTTTCTTTTTATTTGAATTACACTAGAATATGTAAATATCCGGTTTAGTTTAGAATAACATGTCTACGTGTCTTATGGTAGAGTTGACCATGACATACTACATTCATTATACTTCCATCAATGAGGGCCAGCTGCTCTTATCGGCTCTGTACCCATTCTGTGTCGCTGCAGCTTCTTGTATGATTGTTAGAGAAAGGATTTCTACTTCGGCCGGAATAATTTCTTTAGTACTGTAAACTAATAAATAAGGAGTTGCCCCAATTGACGTGCAAACTATGGTATGATATCCAAGCAAAGAGAATGGTAGCTTTTTGTGCCATTATTTGTAATTATCTACCATTTTTCTCAATATCTTCTTGATGTACTTGTTGGCAGCTTCTACGGCCTCATTCATTTTTGTGGCCTATATGCTGTGGAATTCGTATGCTTGATCTTGAAAGTTTCACACATATCCTTCATTAAATCACTATTAAGATTAGCGGCGTTGTCGGTGATGATTGACTTTGGAACCCTGAACTGATAAACAATGCGATCCCGAACAAAATCTTCAATGACTTTCTTGGTTACAACTTTGTAAGATGCAGCTTCAACCTATTTTGTGAAATAGTCTATGGCCACCAGAATATATCTATGCCCGTTTGAAGCAGCGCGTTTGATTGGACTGATGACATCCATGCCCCAAGCGGAGAAAGGAGGTGCACTTGTTGCATTGATTTCATTGGGTGGCACTCGTGTCATGTCGGCATACATCTGGCATCGGTGACACTTCTGTACATACATAATGTAGTCTGTTTCCATGGTCATCCAGAAATACCCTGCTCTTAGTATTTTCTTGGCTAAGACAAAACCATTCATGTGCGGCCCGCAAGTTCCGGCATGTATCTCCTCGACCAATCTGGATGTTTCCTTGGCATCAACACACCGTAGTAACCCTATGTAAGGAATCGTTCTCTTCCTATCCTTTGAAAGAAGTGGTTGGCTAACCTTCAGAGTGTACATTTCTGAGTATGAGTGCGTTCTTCGGATATTATCCTTTTGCCAAGTATTCTTTGATATTATGGAACCATGGGTTTCCATCACTTTCTTCTTCAACATAAGCACAATAAGCTGGTTGCTTATGAATTCCTATTAGGATAGGATTGATGAAATTCTTGTCTGGGTGTTGTATCATGGAAGATATAGTGGCCAATGCATCGGCAAACTCATTCTAAATCCTCGGAACATATTTGAATTCTATTTTCGAACCTCTTGATAAGTTCTTGCACACAATACAAATATGGTAATATCTTAGTGTTCTTCGTAGCCCATTCTCCTAAAACCTATTGTACTAAAAGGTCGGAATCTCCAATCACCAGCAAATCCTGAACGTTCATGTCAATGGCCAACCTGAGTCCCAAGATGCAAGCCTCATATTGCTTCATATTGTTGGTACATGGAAACCTGAGTTTTGTAGATACCGGATAGTGTTGGCCTATTTCTGAAACTAAGACAGCTCCGATACCCACTCCTTGGAAGTTTGCAGCTCCATCAAAGAACATCCTCCAACCATCATATGCTTCAGTGATGTCCTCTCCCACAAATGATACTTCCTCGTTGGAAAATTGCATTTTCAATGGTTTGTATTCTCCGTCTACAGGATTTGTAGCCAAATGATCTGCCAATTCTTGCCCTTTGACAACCTTCTGAGTTATATAGATGATGACAAACTCACTCAGCAATACCTACCATTTCCCCAACTTTCCGGTAATCATAGGTTTCTGGTAGATGTATTTTAACAGGTCCATTCTTGATATGAGATATGTGGTGTAGGCACAAAAGTAGTGCCTCAACTTTTGAGCTATCCATGTCAAAGCGCAACAGGTGCTCTATAGCAAAGAGTACCGCACTTCATAGGGTGTGAATTTCTTACTCAGATAATATATGGCCTGCTCCTTTCTTCCCGTCTCATCGTTTTGTCCTAGAACACAACCAAAAGCCTCATCTAGTACGGACAAATAAAGTAGAAAAGGTCTCTCTGGTTCTGGTGGGAGCAAAAAAGGTGGTTTAGATAAAATACTCCTTGATTATTTCAAAGGTTTTTTGGAATTCTTCAGTCCAACTTGTTTCAACATCTTTCTTCAATATTTTGAAAATCGGTTCACAGATCACAGTTGATTGCGCTGTGAAATGGCTGATGTAGTTGAGATGCCCTAAGAAACTCATCGCATCTTTCTTGTTCTTCGGAGGTGGAAAGTCCTAGATAGCTTTGGCCTTTGATGGGTCCAACTCAATCCCTCGACGACTGACAATGAATCCTAGCAATGTTTTTGGCAGGGACTCCAAAGGCATACTTTGCAGGATTTAATTTCTGATTGTACCTTCGAAGCCGATCAAAGAATTTTCTCAGATCTGCTATATGATCTGTACTTCTTATTGATTTGATGATGACATCATCCATATAGACCTCTATTTCCTTATGTATCATGTCATGGAAAATGGTTGTCATAGCTCTCATGTAAGTCGCTCCAGCATTCTTCAAACCGAACGACATTATTTTATAGAAATACATTCCCCATGGTGTGATAAAGGCTATCTTTTTGACATCCTTTTCATCCATCCAGATCTGATGATACCCCACGAAGCAATCCATAAAGGACTGGAGTTCATGCTTGGCATAGTTGTTGATCAGTATGTGTATATTAGGCAATGGAAAATCATCTTTGTGACTCGCTCGGTTTAAATTCCGATAATCGACACATACTCTTACCTTCCCATCTTTCTTCAAAACTGACACAATGTTGGCCAACAAAGTCGGTTATTCAACCACTCCAAGAACCTTGGCTTTGATTTGGTTAGTGACATTCTCTTTTATTTTCACACTCATATCTGGCTTGAATTCTTTGAGCTTCTATTTTACTAGTGGACAAATGAGATCGGTAGGTAACTTATGAGCCATTATGGATGTTCTCAGACCAGTCATATCATCGTAAGACCATGCAAACAATGCCTCATACTCCTTCAAGAATTAGATGTTCTCTTCCTTCTCTGATGGTGATAGGTGAATCCTTATACGGGTTTCCTTGACTATATCAGAATCCCCTAAGTTAACCGCCAGGGTTAAACTTAGGCTTGTTTTCAAAATTTTCCACTTCTCTGACAATTTCCTCAGGTATTATATCATCTTCCAGATCCTCTGAATCAATATCCTTATGTTGCATTATCTCATTACATGTCACAGTCATGGGTTCATCAGGATAAGTAATAATAATGCTATAGAGAAAAAAATGTAAAGGATAATAATAAATACTAAAATAGCAATGCATTAAATAAATCTTGAAAACATCAAAACAAGTATGGCTCAATTACTCGAGCAATTATTTCAAAACAGAATACGTTCAAAACAAACTACTGAAAATGTCTCATATGCTCAAAATTGCTTTAAAAATAAATTATGCTAATTGCCAAGCTACCCAGGAACTCGACGGGCCCGGGATGGTGCAACAGTCCAGTTCTTGAGAACAACTCCTTTCTCCATGATATGAATGTTAAGGTTTTCCTCCTCCACCTTCTCAACTATCACACTGCAGTCCATGTCTTCATCATCCAGAAATAGCTTCATTATGCCTGCCAAAGCTTCATCTTCTTCATACCCCACATCATGTCAGCTTGATGAAACGTCTGGGGCAAATGCGGTACTGATTGTTCCAGTGAATAACAAGGACCACTCTATGGTGGAGACAAATGCTGATACTCTTTCCAAGTATATTCATACCCAAGCCCAAAAGTTGTACCATGACGCTTCAGTTGTTCTAGTTTGGTGATCCCTTGGAGATTTTTGCCGAGACCCTTGCTAGGATCATACCCTGTCCATAGAAATATTCTTTCTATCTTGTTTCTCCGCCATTTTTCCTTTTCAGTTGGGTTGACGCACTCAATACGATGGTATGTTTCTCCACCCAGTTTCCTCATGTCCTCGATGACTGGAACAATCTGATTGGTATAGATAGGATTACTCCTGTCTCCATGGATGACCATTTCCTGATAATTCCATTCATACTTCACAGCCTGATATAGAGTAGAAGCTATGGCCCCAGCGGCATTTATCCAGGGTCATCCCAATAGTAGATTGTAGGTAGCGAATATATCCAGCACTTAAAACTCAAAACCAAACCACGTTGGGCCCATCTGTAGGATGAGGTTGATCTCTAATGAGTGGTGATTTTACCGCTCATTCTAGTTTCTTTTCTTTAGTTTTTATGTCTTTTAATTATAATATGAGGGCATTTATGGTGTGTATTGCTAGATATTTAGGTAAATTATTCAATGAAGAAAGTTGAATGAAATTGAAGTGGAATTGAGCAAAAAAGGATTAAAAAATGCAAAACTCTTCAATAATCCCGCATCTGCGGAAGACTGGTCGCGGAAGTGACCTCGCATCTACGAGGAAATGGTCTGCATCTATAGAACTGATCCAGCTTTCCTGGGATCACATTTGCGAGACAAGAATCGCTTTTGTGATTGCACTTCTACGCTTGAGAGTCTGTATCTACGGAGCCAGAAGTTCCCTTCAATTTCCGTATCTACTTTAAGAGATCCGCATCTGCGGAGCTGCACCTGTGAGGATTCTTCTGCAGGTGCAGTCGACAGGCATCATACCTAGGATGGAATGACATTTCACATTTTCTCAACTCCAAGCCCATAAATACATGACCTAGCCTATTGGAAACACATCTTTGGACATTTTTGTGCTGTCTTGGACCTATTTTGAGAGAAGAACACAAGAATTGGAGCTAGGATTATTGCACACACACTTGGTTCTTGAAGAATTGAAGCTTTTTGTTAGAATTTCTTATTCATTTATGCTCATTTCTTCATTTCCTTTCTTTTTATTGTATATCTAAGTATGTATTATTTATTCCAACAATTTAGTCTTGTTTATGGAAATATTCATGTTTAAAGTGTGGATTAAATATCATGTTGTGCTATGTATTGAATGATTTTTTATCTTATATGAAGTGAGTTATTATTATTTTAATTATTCTTATTCTTGTTTCCCTCTAAGATTCGTCAAATGCTTTCACATTCATACTTCCTGCTCGTATTGCATGCAAGCCTATACCCAGCCTCTTCACAGTAATCAGCGAACATATATTGAGGCTTTAACCCCCGTTTATCAGTACCCTGGCAATGAATTTCTCCTCAAATTGCACTATGATATGTAGTGCCATGTTGTGACTTAGTCTTTCCGGTGGCAGATCATCTTCATGAAAGTGATTTTGTCGCTTTCGAATACTTGCCCGACCATGTTGTCCATTTCCCCAGTAGTGATGTTGGTGGGTACATAGGCTTCACTCAGTACCTTCATCAAGGCATTCCTGAGTGTCTCAGAATTTGTGCAGCAGTGATAAGATGGATATATGGGAGGAAGTTTTTTTCAAATGATCGACCACAAAGTATTCTCTTGCTTGCACTTTTCTCCAAAGGTCATTGGGGTCGGTCTCAATGACCGGTGGCTTAGATGCACCTTTTTTGCTTGTTTCTCCCAAATGCTCGGGGTGTATAAACCCTACAGGTTCTAGTCATGCCTTGTGTTGTGCCTGTTTCTTCCATTTTTGCTTTTCTTTTCCTCCTTGCTTCCGCAATATAATCCCATAGGATTTAGCTTGGAAAGATGGAGTAGCTGTTACCGTCACAGTGAAGGGCATGGACACCTCAACTTCAATCGGTGCTGGTGCGGCTACCTCAAACTCGATCAGTTCTTGGATCTGAACCACAATGGGTATGATGGTGACAAGAGATGTTTTAGGATCATGCCCCTCCCGAATGAGTCCAATTGACCCTTCTGGATCCCATTCTTCATCGGTATCTATCATATTTACTCCCTCACCTATGTGATCTGGGAGAGGATTGTTAGGAACATTGGGTGTAGTCTCCTTTGACTTTATGACTTTAATGTCAATTAATATCTGGATCTTATCCTTCAGAGTGCGACATTCATTGTATGACCCTTCATTCCAGAGTGATAGGCACATGTCTTGTTTGGGTTAATGCATTGAGAAGAGTTTTCCATAGCAATATCGGGAATGTGAGTGACATAACCAGCAGCCTTTAGTCACTCGTAGAGTTAGTCAACGGGTTTAGCAATTGGAGCGTATTGCTTGGGTGGTCTACGGTCGAAATTCGATCTTGGTTTTTGATAATTTTTGCGGCTGGTAGTGGTGAGTGGTAATATACGGGTTGGGTGTTATAAGTGTGGTAGGTGGCAGCAGGTTGCTAGTATCTTGGGAGGTGAAGACTAGTATGTGGCTGGAGGTATTTGGTATATGATATGAGACTTTGGACCTTGGGCTGCCATTACTGTACCCACTTCTTTCTTCTTGGAGATACTTCCCGACTGCAAAGATTTATTTGTGGCCTAGAGTGCTTCAAAATTCGTCACCATTCCACTTTTGATCCCTTCTTCTATTCTCGGTCCTGGCTTGATGATGTCAAAGAACTTATAGTTTTCAATAACCATCAACCTTTCATAGTATTGCGAGTCTTGAGTTGTGACGAAGAAGTTATTCATCTGTTCTTTTTCAAGTGCCGGTCTTACCTTCGCAGCTTCATATCTCCATTGAGTAGCATACTCATAGAAGGTTTTTGTTGGTTTTTTCTTGAGATTTTGAATGTAGAAAATGTCTGGTGCATTTTCTGTATTGAACCTAAATCGATCCATAAAATGTGACGCCATGCTCACCCAATAGGCTCCTCATGAACAGCTTCATACGAATTCGTTCATCTTTTCCAACTCCTACCAATTTGTCACAATATGTTCTCAGATGCACTTTTAGATTACTAGTTCCATCAAACATTTCAAACTTGGGAGGTCTGTAACCCTCTGGTAGTTCTACATCCGGTTGAATTCACAACTCCTCAAAATTTAAACCCTCAATGCCCTTGCCACTTTCGGCACTCTAAACTCTGCCAGTGAGCTTTTTGAGTTATTCCACCATGTTCTTAATGAGCAGGTCCTTCTCGGTAGATTTCGATATGTATAGGGTTTGTTGTGGGGTATGGGGTAATGTTTCCACACATATGGGATTGCTTTGAAGGACTCCGGATATCTGGGCATAATGGTGGTCATTGGTTGAGTTTTATGGATCAGGGGTAGGCTGTGGTGCATTCTGAGGAGTGTGGTATGTGGTCGTTTGTGTGTATTCAGTTGGATAGTGATGGTGTTGTTGAGAAGTAGGTACCGATGGGGGGTTTTGGTTCTGAGGAGGTGTGGTGTATTGATGTGGTGCGAGAGGATTTGGTGGTGGGTTTTGATTTTGTGTGCTTTGGGGAGGTGTCAGTTTTTGGGCGTTTGTGTTTTGTTGGTTGATATCGGAGACATTTAGGGTGAGGGAAAGGTTTGCCAAGTTCTGGACCTTCTCATGTTCTACTTGTAGCTCCAGTATTTTCTGTTCTAGGCGCTGGACCAATTCATTCCATGCTGGAGTACTCCGACCATCTGAAGTTTCAACATTTTCTGCATTGTCCTTTCTTATACCACTTAAACCGTGCATCTTTCCTTTCTCTTTGCTACTACTTTTAGGATAACTTGGTAGAGGAGAAGGCGGGGGACCTATGGATCTAGTGTGATATGCAGATGATGCCAATATGAATGAACCAACATTGGGGAATGGGAATAATCAAAAGAAAGAAAAATAAAAAAAAATCAAGTTAGTAAGGGATATTGAAAGAATGTTTGCAATGGTAAACATGCTTTGCAAAATAAATTCGTGTCCTAATTTGGGGGACCTCGTTGTGCCCGAGGTAGGCCTAAGAGACACATAGACTTGGAGAAATTTGACGCCAATAATTGCGTCATTTCATTAATATGAAAATTATGATGACCCGGCCGGTCGTTTTATAAATTTATGCCCTAATCCCCTATTAACTATTTTCCCCGTGTTTGTTTCTGCTAATGTGAGTTGCCGGGAGGTTTTATTTGGAGATTCGGAGAGTTTTGGAATACTTAGTCTCTAAATGAAAGCTTAAGTTTTAGAAATTTAACCGTAGTTGGAACAATGTGAAGACATACTCGGAATGGAATTTTGATGGTTCCGCTTGTCATGTTGGGTGATTTTTGGTTTAGGAGCGTGTTCGGATTATGTTTTAGAGGTCCGTAGCTAATTTAGGCATGAAATGCCGAAAGTTGAATTTTTAAGGTTTCTAGTTTGATAGTGAGATTTTGATATCCGGGTCGGAATGGAATTCTGAAAGTTGGAGTAGCTCTGTAGTGTTGAATACGGCGTGTGTGGAAAATTTCAAGTCATTCGAACGAGGTTTGATAGACTCTTTGATCGAAAGCGTAATTTGAGAGTTTTTGATATTCTTAGGCTTGAATCCGATGTTAATTGGCTGATTCGATGTTATTTGACATATTTTGGAGATTTGTATAAGTTTGGATAGTGGCATACTTATCCGTGCTTTTGGTTGAGGTTCCCTGGGCCTCGAGGTGATTTCGGATGGTTAACGGGAAGTTGGAAAGTTGGAGTTGCATCAGAAGTTATTTGGGCTGCTGTCATAACCGCATATGCAGTTGAGAGGCTGCAGATGCGACTCCCGCAGATGCATAACTAAGCCGTAGAAGCGGCCAGATGAGGAAAGGCAAGGAGCTGCGGGTGCAGATGAGTTCACACACCTACGTGACTGCAGATGCGGTAAGCAGGTCGCAAGTACGGATTTGGGGAATTAATGAGTTTTCGCAGGTGCGGTCGTTCTTCCGCAGAAGCAGGACTGCAGGTGCGGTCCCTTGATCGTAGAAGCAGTTTACTGGGCAGAAAATAGGAATTTTAAGGGTTTAGTTTCAGAAGTTGTAAAACTGATTTGGAGCTCAGGAGAGGGCGATTTTGGGAGGAAATTGAAGAGGAAATCAGTAGGTAACGATTCCTAATCCCTTTCTAGTTGTATTCTTATAATCTAATCTTAGTTTTATCATTTAATTTCGGTTTGGAGATGAAAATTGGGGGGAAATTGAAAGAAAGTTCTTAGACCTAGATTTCGAGTTTTGATTGGGAATTTGACATTGGATTTGGATAATTTTGGTATGCATGAACTCGTGGGAGTTTGAGGATTATGAAAATATAAATTTTACCAGATTTCGAGACATGGGCCTGAGGGGAGTATTGGTCATTTTACCTAGTTTCGCGCATTAGCTTAGAATTTATTTGTAGAATCAGTTACTTGAAGTGTTATTTACAGTACGCAATTGAATTTAATAGATTTGGGCCATCCGGAGTCGAGAACTCATGGAAAGAATGTGGTTTTGGGTTGATTTTGAGCCGGTTCGAGGTAAGTGGTTTGCCTAACCTTGTGTGGGTGACTTCCTCTTAGGATTTGGTATTATTGATAATTGAAATTCCTTGTACGTGAGGTGACGAGTGCATACTTGTGGTAATTGTTGAAAATCCGGTTTTTACTAAGTAATTAAAATTGTGTTTGTCCTCCTGTTATTACTACTTGCAATTTAAGCCTATTGTTAGCTTAGGGAAGTATATCTAAGTGACTTAATTGCTTTATTTGCTCAAACTGCCTCACCTGAATTCTGTGCAACATGCTAGGCTAGAATTACCTGTTTGCCTTGATATGAAATTGACATTTGCTGAATATTCTTCATGTTGCTGCTGTGTATTTATATTTGGGACTACGGATGTGGGATTCTGGTATATCCCCCTTGTCTGTTTATTTGGGACTACGAATGTGCGATTCGGGTAGATCCCCCTTGTCTTTTTATTTGGGACTACGGATGTGGGATTCCGGTAGATCCCCCTGCAAGTCATATGGAATTACGGGACTGCACCCGGTAGATTCCCCCAGTACTGGGTATTTATATTAGGGTCTATGGATCGGGATTCCAATAGATCCCTTCGCACTATGAGTTGGACTACGAGACGGTATCCTGGGAGATCCATTGGATATATTGGACTACAGGACGGTATCCAGGAAGATCCCCGTATGTTATCTCTCAGTTGAGCTGTACTCCTTTCCGTGATTATTTTGTCTCTGTTATAGTTGATGTTGCTTTTTCGGTTCTGTGTTATTTATTATTGTTGCACCTAGTTATACTGTCTCATTTTACACAGTTATACCTTATAATTCATTTAACCTCAGTAGGGCCCTGACTTTCCTCGTCCCTACCCAACCGAGGTTAGGGTTGACACTTATTGAGTACCATTGTGGTGTACTCATGCCCTTTCTGCGCATGTTTTCATGTGCAGATCCAGATATTTCCACTCAGTCTTATCACGCTTGAGGTGAGGCGCTTGTAGAGACTCCGAGGTATATCTACCGCGTTCGCAGACCGAAGAGTCCCTTTCTATTCTCTCTTTAAGTATTAGCCCTTATGTATTTTTCTTTGTTAGACATTCTGGAGTTAGATACTTGTAGACATTCAAAAGCTTGTGATTTCATGAGATTCCGGGTTTTAGGAAATGTTGTTAGTTTCGAGATTTGTATTGTATATGCCGTGCAGCATCTTAAACACTGTTTCACTTTGTTATTTTGGTTATTAATTACTTCTTTCTGTAAATTGTTTATTTTCCGCATTGTTAGGCTTACCTAGTCGTATAGACCAGGTGCCATCACGATAGTTTATGGAGGGTGAAATAGGGTCGTGATAAGTTGGTATCAGAGCTCTAGGTTCATAGGAGTCATGAATTGCAAGCCAGTTTATTAGAGTCTCGCTTATCGGTACGGAGACGCATGTACTTATTGCGAGAGGCCATGTAACTTATAGGAAAATTCCACTTCATTTGATTTCCATGTCGTGCGAGATTTTGATATCACAATTATAAACTCTGTCTTCTATTCTCTCACAGATGGTGAGGACACGTGTTACTCGAGATGATCAGGCACCCGCACCCCCTACTACAGCCATCAGAGGCTGGGGTCGGGGTAGAGTCCGAGGACGCGCACACGGTGCAGCCAGAGCACTTGCGCAAGCTGCTACCGAGGAGCCATCAGCAGTTCCAGTTGAAGCGTAGACACCTGATATGCCTATTGCTACTACAACTCCAGCATTTCAGGAGACTCTGGAACAGTTCATGAGCATGTACACCACTTTGGCTCAGGTAGGGTTGCTTCTCCTTGCTGCAGATACATCCCAGGCCAGGGGAGGAGCACGGACTCCCCGGCCCGCACTTCTCAGCATCGAGTACTTGTTGATCAGGTTCCAGAGATTATTTCGGTACAACCCATAGCTCCAGATCAACCCAAGGATAGGGAAACGACTTTTGAGGATGAGCAGCAGAGGCTTGAGAGGTTTAAGAAGTACACGCCTCCTATTTTTAGTGGTCTAGTATCAGATGATGCTCTGGGATTTCTAGATGAGTGCTATCGTATTCTCCATACCATGGGTATATCAGGATCAAGAGTGGTTTCCTTCACTACTTTCCAGCTTCGAGGAGCTGCCTATGAGTGGTGGCATACTTATGAGTTAAACAGTCCGAATGAGGCAGCTTCCCCGACTTGGACTCAGTTTTCAGATATGTTCCTGAGAGATTATGTTCCTCAGAGCCTTAGGGACACATGGCGCGCATAGTTTGAGCATTGCGCCAGGGTACTATGACTGTCTCAGAGTATGCTGTCCGTTTCACCATCTTGGCTAGACATGCGCTAGCTTTGGTTTCTACTGTTCATGAGAGGGTTTGCCGGTTTATTAAGAGGCTTATTCCCAGCATCAGCTCCATTATGGCTCGCGAGTTAGAGATGGATATTCATTATCAGTAAGTGGTAAGAATTGCTAGGAGGATTGAGGGTATGCATGCTAGGGATAGAGAGGAGAGGGAGGCCAAGAGTTCTCGAGAGTCGAGCCATTATTTTGGTATCCGTGCCCCAACTGTAGGTTGTTATGGTAAAGGTTATATGATTCACCCCGTTCATTCAGTTCTTCCAGCAGCAAGCGGTGTTTGAGCTCCTTCTAGGCCTTATGAGCCTTATTATGCACCTCTGGTATCTAGTGCGTCTCCTGCGCGGGGTGCTTTCAGTGGTCAGTCCAGCAGACCTGGCCCGAGCCAGTCACAGCTGCCACGTCCTCCCAGAGCTTGTTTTGAGTATGGTGACATATGCCATATGGTGAGGTATTTCACCAGACTTAGGAGGGGTGCACAATTACCGACTTCTCAGCCACATCGTGCCTCGCAGAGTTCTCAGGTTATGGTTACAGCTCCAGGTGCTACCCCGCCTGCTTATCCAGCTAGAGGTGGAGGTCGGGGAGGTGGAGGTTGCCCTAGAGGGGGAGGCCATGCCAGATACTATGCCCTTCTTTCTAGTACCGAGGATGTTGCCTCCGATTCTGTCATCACAGGTATTGTCTTGGTTTTTCACAGAGATGCATCGGTTAGATTAGATCTAGGCTACACTTATTCTTATGTGTCTTCTTATTTTCTCTGCATTTGGGTATGCCTCGTGATTCTTTGAGTTCCCCTGTTTATATTTCTACTCTTGTGGGAGATTCTCTTGTTGTGGATCGAGTTTATCAGTCGTATTTGGTTGCTCTTAGTGGTTTTGAGACTAGAGATGATTTATTGTTGATTAGCATTGTAGATTTTGATATTATATTGGGCATGGACTGATTGTCTCCCCATTATGCTATTCTTGATTGTCACGCCAAAACCGTAATGCTGGCTATGCCAGGTGTACCGTGAGTTGAGTGGAGGGGGCTTTAGATCACACTCCCAGTAGAGTTATTTCTTTCCTTAAGGCTCAGCGTATGGTTGAAAAGGGATGTGACACGTATCTAGCTTAAGTGAGAGATTCCAGTATTGATACCCCTTCAATTGATTCAGTCCTAGTAGTATGGGATTTTTCTAATATGTTTCTAGCTAACCTTCTGGGCATGCCGCTTGATAGAGGTATTGATTTTGGCATTGATCTGTTGTCGGGCACTCAATCCATTTCTATTCCTCTGTATGGTATGACTCCTCTTGAGTTGAAGGAATTGAAGGATCAGTTACAGAAATTGCTTGATAAGGGTTTTATTAGGCCTAGTGTATCACCTTGGGGTTCCCCTGTCTTGTTTGTAAAGAAGAAGGATGGTTCTATGCATATGTGCATTGATTATTGCCAGTTGAACAAAGTTACAGTGAAGAACCATAATCCTTTGCCTCGTATTGATGATTTTTTTGACCAGCTACAAGGTGCATGAGTGTTTTCTAAGATTGACTTGTATTTAGGGTACCATCGGTTCAGGATTCAGGAGCCAGATATCCCGAAGACTACTTTTAGGACTTGTTATGTTATTTGGGTTGATTGATGCCTCAGTAGCCTTTATGCATTTGATGCACATTGTGTTACGACCATATCTTGACTCATTCATCATTGTCTTTATTGATGATATTCTGGTATATTCTCGGAGTCGTAAAAATCATGAGCAGCCCTTGAGGATTGTGCTTCAGACTTTGAGAGAGAAGAAGTTATATGCTAAGTTCTCGAAATATGAGTTTTGGTTGGATTCCGTGGCATTCTTGGGTCACGTGTTTCTAGTGAAGGGGATAAAAGTCGATTTGAAGAAAGTGGAAGCAGTGCAGAGTTGTCCTAGACCAACGTTAGCTATAGAGATCTGTAGTTTTCTTGGTTTGGCGGGTTATTACTATCGATTTGTTGAGGGGTTTGCATCTATTGCAGCACCTATGACCTGACTGACCCAGAAGGGTGCTCCGTTCCAGTGGATGAAAGAGTTTGAGGCGAGCTTTCAGAAGCTAAAGATAGCTTTGACTACACCCATAATTTTGATATTGCTTACAGGTTCGGGGTCCTATACTATCTATTGCGATGCCTCGTAAGTTGGGCTTGTAGCGGTATTGATGCAAGATGGTAGGGTGATTACTTAGGCGTCCAGACAGTTTAAGGTACATGAGAAGAATTATCCTATCCATGATCTTGAGTTATCTGCTATTGTTCACTCCTTGAAGATCTGGGTTCATTATTTGTACGGTGTGCCTTGTGAGATTTATACTTATCACCAGAGCTTGCAGCATCTGTTCAAGCAGAAGGATCTAAATTTGCGTCAGAGGAGATGGCTAGAGGTTCTGAAGGACTATGATATCACTATTTTGTATCACCCAGGTAAGGCCAATATGCTGGTCGATGCTTTGAGTAGCCGGGCAGAGAGATTGGGGAGTTTGGCTTATTTACCAGCAGCGAGAAGGCCCATGGCGATGGATATTCAGGCCTTAGCCAGCCAGTTTGTGAGATTGGATCTTTCGAAGCCCAGTCGGGTTCTAGCCTGCATCATCTCTCAGTTTTCAATATTTTATCGTATTCGGGAGCGGCAGTTTGATGACCCTCATTTACTTGTCCTCAAGGACAAGGTTCAGCATGGTGATGCCAGAGACATGACTATTGGTGATTTGGGGAATTGAGAATGCAAGGTTGGATATGTGTATCCAATGTTGATGGGCTTCGAGAGTTATTTCTAGAGGAGGCCCATAGTTTGCGGTATTCCATCCATCCGGGTGTCGTAGAGATGTACCAGGATTTGAGACAGCACTATTGGTAGAGACGGATGAAGAAAGATATAGTTGGGTTTGTAGCTCGATTCCTCAATTGTCAGCAAGTGAAGTATGAGCACCAGAAACCGGGTGGGTTGCTTCAGCAGATAGAGATTTCGGAGTGGAAGTGGAAGCGGATCACCATGGACTTTGTAGTTGGACTCCCATGGACTTTGAGGAAGTTCGATGCCATTTGGGTGATTGTGGATCGGCTGACCAAGTCCACACATTTCATTCCTGTGTGTACTACCTAATCTTCGGAGCGGTTAGCGGAGATTTATATCCGGGAGATTGTTCGTCTGCATGGTATTCCATTTTCCATTATTTCAGATAGAGGTACTCAGTTCACATCATGGTTTTGGAGGGCCTTACAGCATGAGTTAGGTACTCGGGTGGAGTGGAGTACAACATTTCACCCTCAGACGGACGGACAGTCTGAGCGCACTATTCATATTCTTGAGGATATGCTCCTTGCGTGTGTGATTGAGTTTGGAGGGTCTTGGGATCAGTTCTTTCCATTGGCAGAGTTTGCCTACAATAACTGTTATCAATCCAGCATTCAGATGGCGGCGTACGAGGCTTTATATGGTGGGCGGTGTAGATCCACGGTGGGTTGGTTTGATCCGGACGAGGCTAGATTATTGGTCACAGACTTGGTTCAGGATGCTTTGGAGAAGGTTAAGGTGATTCAAGATAGACTCCGTATAACCCAATCCAGACAGAAAAATTACACATACCGAAATATTTCCTATATGGTTGGAGAGCGGTTCTACTTCGGGTTTCGCTTATGAAGGGCGTTATGAGATTTAGGAAGAAAGGGAAGTTGAGTCCGAGGTTTATTGGCCCTTTTGAGATATTGAGGAATGTTGGGGAGGTTGCTTATGAGCTTGTCGTACCTCCCGGCTTGGCAGGAGTTCATCCGATATTTCATATTTTGATGCTCCAGAGGTATCACGGTGATCCGTCGCACGTGCTCGATTTCAGTTCAAACCTGTTGGACAAGGATCTATCTTATGTTGAGGATCCAGGGGCGATATTGGAAAGGCATGTTCGAAAGTTGAAGTCAAAGAACATCGCATCAGTGAAGGTTCAGTGGCGGGGTCAGCCGGTCGATGAGGCGACTTGGAGACCGAGCAGGATATGCGTAACCATTACCCTCATCTGTTCACTACTTCAGGTACGTCTCTATACTCGTTTGAGGACGAACGAATGTTTAAGTGTAGGAGGATGTGACGACCCATCCGTTCATTGTATCAATTTATGACCCGATCCCGTATTAACTATTTTCTCCGTGCTTGTTTCTACTATTCTGAGTTGCTGGGAGGATTTATTTGGAGATTCGGACAGTTTTGGAACACTTAGTCCCTAAATGAGAGCTTAAGTTTTAGAAATTTGACTGTAGTCAGAACAGTTTGAAGACGGCCTCGGAATGGAATTCCGATGGTTCTGTTAACTCCGTTGGGTGATTTTAGGTTTAAGAGCATGTTCGGATTGTGTTTTGGAGGTCTGTAGTTGATTTAGGCTTGAAATACCGAAAGTTGAATTTTTGAGGTTTCCGGTTCAATACTGAGATTTTGATATCGATGTCGTAATGGAATTCTGGAAGTTGGAGTAGCTCCGTATTGTTGAATATGACATGTGTGTAAAATTTCAGGTCATTCAGATGAGGTTTGATAGACTTTTTGATCGAAAGCATAATTTGAGAGTTTTTGAAGTTCTTAGACTTGTATCCGATGTTAATTGGTTGATTCGATGTTGTTTGAACTGTGTTTGGAGATTTGTATAAGTTTGGATAGTGCTATACTTGTTTGTGCTTTTGGTTAAGGTCCCGGGACCTCGCGATGATTTCGGGTGGTTAACGAATAGTTGGAAATTTGGAGTTGCAGCTGAGGTTATTTGGGCTGTTGTCATAACTGCATCTACGGTTGAGAGGACGCGGATGTGACTCTCGCAGATGCGGAATCAAGCCGCAGAAGTGGCCAGATAAGGATAGGCAAGGAGCGCAGGTGCGGATGAGTTCACGCACCTGCATGACCACAGATGCAGTAAGCAGGTCGTAGGTGCGGATTTGGGGAATTAATGATTTTTTGCAGGTGTGGTCGTTCTTCCGCAGAAGCGGGATCTCAAGTGCGGTCCTTTGACCACAGAAGCGGGTTTACTGGGCAGAAAATAGGAATTTTGAGGGTTTAGTTTCAAAAGTTGGAAAATTTATTTGGAGCTCGGGAGAGGGCGATTTTGGGAGGAAATTGAAGAGGAAATAAGTGGGTATTGATTCCTAATCCCTTTCTAGTTGTATTCTTACAATCTAATCTTAGTTTCTTCATTAAATTTCGGGTTGGAGATGAAAATTGGGAAAAAATTGGAAGAAAGTTCTTAGACCTAGATTTCAAGTTTTGATTGGGAATTTGACATTAGATTTGGATAATTTTGGTATGCTTGAACTCCTGGGAGTATGAGGATTCTGAATATATAAATTTTACCTGATTTCGAGACGTAGGTCCGAGGGGAGCTTTTTGTTATTTTACCTAATTTCGTGCATTAGCTTAGAATTTAATTATAGAATCAGTTACTTGAAGTGTTATTTACAGTATGCAATTGAATTTAATAAATTTGGGCCATCCGAAGTCGAGTACTCGTGGCAAGAACATGGTTTATGGTTGATTTTGAGCCGGTTCGAGGTCAGTGGCTTGGCTAACCTTGTATGGGGGACTTCCCCCTAGGATTTGGTATTATTGATATTTGAAATGCCTTGTACGTGAGGTGACGAGTGCATACTTGTGGTAATTGTTGAAAATTCAATTTTCACTAAATTATTAAAATTATGTTTCTCCTCCTTTTATTGCTACTTGCAATTTAAGCTTGTTGTTAGCTTAGGGAAGCATGTCTTAGGGACTTAATTGCTTTATTTGCTCAAACTGGCTTACCTAAATTCTGTGCAGCATGCTAGGCTAGAATTACCTGTTTTCCTTGATTTGAAATTGACATTTGCTGAATATTCTTCATGTTGCTGCTGTGTATTTACATTTGGGACTACGAATGTGGGATTTCAGTAGATCCCCCTTGTCTATTTATTTTGGACTACGGATGTGGGATTCCGGTAGATCCCCCTTGTCTGTTTATTTGAGACTACGGATGTGGGATTCCGGTAGATCCCCCTGCTCAGTTATATGGAACTGCGAGACTGCACCGGGCAGATTCCCTCAGTACTGGGTATTTATATTTGGGACTACGTATCAAGATTCCGGTAGATCCCCGTGCACTATGAGTTGGACTACGGGACGATATCCCGAGAGATCCATTGGATATATATATATACTTATACTTGGACTACGGGACGGTATCGTGGAAGATCCCCGGTTGTTATCTATGAGTTGAGTTATACACGTTTCCGTGATTATTTTGTCTCTGTTATAGTTGTTGTTGCTCTTTCGGTTTTGTGTTATTTCTTACTGTTGAATCTAGTTATATTGTCTCATTTTACACTGTTGTACCTTATAATTCATTTAACCTCAGTAGGGCCCTGACTTTCCTTGTCACTACCTACTCGAGGTTAAGCTTGGCACTTACTGAGTACCGTTGTGATGTACTCATACCCTTTCTATGCATGTTTTCATTTGCAAATACAAGTACTTCCACTCAGTCTTATCACGCTTTAGGCGAGGTGCTTGTAGAGACTCCAAGGTATATCTTCCGCGTCCGCAGATCGGAGAGTCCCTTTCTATTCTCTCTTTAAGTATTAGCCCTTCTGTATTTTTCTTTGTTAAACATTCTGGAGTTAGATACTTGTAGACATTCAAACGCTTGTGATTTCATGAGTTCCGGGATTTGGGAAATATTGTTAGTTTCGAGATTTGTATTGTATATGCCGAGAGGCATCTTAAACACTGTTTCACTTTGTTATTTCAGTTTTTAATTACTTCTTTCCGCAAATTGTTTATTTTCTGCATTGTTAGGCTTACCTAGTCGTACAGACTAGGTGCCGTCACGATAGTTCACGGAGGGCGAACTGGTGTCGTGAAAAAAATGAATCAAATCTTTACTAAAACGATAATAATAAGAATGTTACTAATGGCATTTTCCTAAATCTAAACTAAAGTAGAGAGCAGTAAAACAACATTCCCTTAATCTACTTGGTCCTAGAAGGACATTCCCCATGCTTGGCTCTGTTGACTCCATCGATCAGATTCCTTAAGTTACGCATATTCAGCAATAGATAAGCCTTTGCTAGGAGCTCTCCTTCATTTCCATCCATGTTTTGATAGCCTGAAACCCTCTTTCTAATTTTCCCTTCAAGTTCCATCAACCCGTGCTCCAGATATTCCAATCTCTCTATTGATTTAGTGGCAATTTCCCTCCATTCACTGATTGCTTCCATATCCAATTTGTGTTGCTCTAGAGGCCTATCTTCAGATTCAAAAACCCTCTTACATAACCTCTTATACTTGACCTGTGCTTCAGCATCATCATCTATGATCATGTTTTTTAGATTAACTCCCGGCTTGACGTCTCCTACTATGTCATCCACTAGCCACGATAGGTAGAAGTGCACATGAACGGCGTGATACCTATCTGGCTCAATAGTATCCTTTTCCATAATAACCTTCTGATTCCACATGTGCTATGCCTCGAACTTGAACGGAATAACGTCTCCTTAAAAATATGCTTTGTACTGGACCATGTTGGAAACCCGAGGTATAACCTGTTTTATTCCCACTTATCTCATTATCCTTATAGGATCATAAGGATAGATTCTGCTTAACCCGATCAATACCAGATGAGTAGTCTCTCTCGAGGAAACCATTCAAACATCCAATGTACCTGCTCGTCTGTCAGATTGCCGAAGAAACGTACCAACTCACAACATTTTTAGGTTGCGCAAACCTGTTTGGGATGAATGTTATTTTCTTGGGATGGTGGTAAGCTATATAGTCATTCAATGGCCAACGCAGAATCTCTTGGCGATATTCTCCCATCTGAAAATGCTCTAACAACCAAACTTGTAGTAATAGATTTAAACCCTCAAAGTGACCGAATCCCTATTTGCACCGATCTAAAGTGCGGTGCATTTCAGCTAATATCATGGGGATAATAGTATAGTTTTGTCCCTTGATTCCTTCCATTAGAGTTATAGGCGAGTATGGATCCTTCCCCCTTTCATTGGAAATATTAATAACCCTAAGAAGCAGACAATGAACATATAAATCCGATGGTTCGTCCAATCCAAAGAAGTAATGGCGAGTTCCTCATGATGGAGACAATATGACTTACTGGGCACACAACACTCATAAAGTAATTCAAATGGGATGTACGACTCTTCAAACAAAGAAATTCATCATTTTTCTTGATACCTAGCATTTTTAGAAAACCACAAGGGGTGCGATTCTCTGGTACCAATAATCCAGGACTATCCCATGGCAGCTTAGAGAAACCTCCTATTTCCTCTAAGAGAAGAGTCATTTCTATGTCACCAAAGTGGAAGACGGCCCTTTTCTCATCCCAAAACATAGTAGTGGCCTAATCAATGTTCTATTTGGTCGGATGTCTAATAAAGATGGCAAATTACCAAGGACCCTTCTCACATGATTCTTGTCGCTAGGCGCAAGATTTTTCCACCAATCAAGCAGCACAGGTGGGATGTTTTAGATCATGCTGAACCTGGGAACTTCGTGCTTCAATTTATACAAACATATAGAGTTAGCCCTCTCCCACTCTAGACTCAACCATTTACACACTAATGATCAACATATTGGCATATTTTCTCCAAGTAATGCACATAACGTGACTGTGTCCATTGGGATTGTAGAAATCCCGTCGGACTTTAGACGAGGCTTATCTTAGAGGGATATCACATTGACCGTGTTCTAACCCGTACTAGGTTAAACATGATGCATGTACATTTGATATTGGAGTAAGGTTTCTAGAATGGCCTAGACTAGTGCTCTTAAGTGGACCACTTCAGAGGGAAAGGCACGGGACCGTCGACTGCACCGCTGATCGACTAGTCTATAGCAAATAAGCATTTTTGATTTAAAAGGGAATTTTAGAAAAGTGCAGACACTCATGAAGCATTGCTATGTTGATAGTTGGAATGAGTGGAGTATGATGTTGAGCATGCTTTAAGAAGAGATAATAGCATATTGCCAAGTATTTGCATGATAAATATGTAAAAGCAGTAAATAAAGTATTAAGGTAAAACATGAAAAACACAAAACAAAGACAAAGGAGAAAGTTAGTTCGTGGAGTAGTTGCGAAAATGTGATAAACAAACAAGGGAGTAGGGACAGGAATGGCATGATATAGCAGTCTTTAAACAAATGAAAAGAAATTATAGCAAATAAGGGTAGATGGCAAAGGGATGTGCATGTTATAATAAATTTAAGCAAATAAAGGTGGAGAAGGGAAGGGATGTGCATGTTATAGCAAAAATTAACAAATAAAGATGAAAAAACAAAGAAACTAATCCACACAAGCCAAGTTGACTATGGTAAGAGCCTAAAAGTAAAATCCCTAGTAGAGTCGCCATGCTGTCGCGCCCCTTTTTCTCATGAAAGCGGATTTCGACGTCGTGACAACTCCTTTTGGAATGAGAGATAGAGTTCTAAAGTAGAAGAGTTTCCACCTAATGATTTTATAAGGTGCGTTAGGGCACCTATTAAGCAAATAACTCTGTTTGACTAGTCAATGTCACCAAAGATCGAGTAAGGGCTCAAATTACCTTAAAGAAAAGGTGTTAGGCACTCTTCGAGGTCCACAACTGTGGGTCCCGACAGAACTTAAGATTATATGGATTACAATTAAAGTAGCTGATCAAATAAACAAAGGGAATTCATAAGTCAAAGAATTTTACTACAACATGATTAGTACATGTCTTAGTACGATACACATATACAATTATTTAGATCTAACAAACACACATAAAGTGAAAAGGGGGGGAGGGGTCTTAATTTTTTATCCTAGAGGATCACCCCGTGCAACATAAATAATACTTCGCAACTCCCTTAGAATAGGGAGTTACTCATATTATTCAGCAGGTACAGACTTTCATCTCCGGCTACTGGATTATAATGTTAAAGTTGTTACCTAAAACTGCTCTAATTCAATTGTAAGTCGTGCCCTATGCATGCACTACCCATCCTATACCTATTGTCCAAGAGGTATTTGACCTCTATTTGGGTGGTTATAGACCTCACTTACGCTGCTCAGAAATGTTAAAACTAGGCGACATATAAAAACATAATAGACTTACATATAGGCAGTTAAGGCTCAAGTTTTCCTCCACACTTAAGCAACAAATACACGCAAGAATAATTTCATGCTAGGCAATTCAGAAGTAAGAAACTTAAGCCCTATGGACATGATTTCTATGTGACAATGCGTCAAAACATACAATCAATTTCAGAGGCTGGGCGTTGCTCACAGACAGGATTCTGTATATGCTGATTATAGGGATTATAGGTTTCCAATTATTAAATCTGTTATGCCTAGGTGACTCATGCAGTAAGGAATAATGAAAAACCATTGGGGAGGAGCTCAGAATTACTTATGCTTACTGACAACGACATGAACAAGTAGTAAACGGTATTTTAGAGGTCCATTAGAACGAGCAATTATACCCTACAGGCAGGATCTCTAACAGTTGATGCTTGGCATTCATTTTTATTGTTATACTTAATATTATAGGCATGATGTCTAGTGAACATCATGATATGATAGCAGATGAAGTGATCAGGATCCTATAGGCATGATTTCTAGTGATCAGCGTGATACAATAGCAAATGAAGTGATCAAAATCCTATGGACATAATTTCTAACGAACGTGCTGAAGCAGATTAAAGGAAAGTTTAGTGACATTTGTTACTATAGCCAAATTTTCTAGAAACATATACCAGCAAGAATAATTACAGCGTTTGAATTCATCTTTACTAGTTGACAATATGTGTGCGCGCATCCCATAAGGATATAATTTCTATGGTGCACATAGTGATTGAATAGCATATATAGCAAGTAAATTACTGAGTCCTGTAGGCATTTTGTCTACCCTTTACATACAAATATTTAGTATCTACCCATTCCCATTTTACTAACACCCAATTGTTTATTACAAAAGTTATCAAAGGCCCAATAATGAATGTAAATAACAAACGTGGTACAAATAGTGGCAGTAGGCCCACATCAGGCCTAAAAGAAACACCTAGCACTGTTTAGGCCTTCAGCACTTCTCATGCAGCATACCCAGACTTTCAACAAAGATCCATATTCATCAACACAACCCAAAATCCATAGAAGAGCTCAAAGCCAAGTCATATAGTCGCACCCCCTTTTTCTCGTGAAAACGAGTTTATGACATTTGGTTGGGACAACTCTTTCCTTTTGGAAAGGGATTTTGCAATTTTAAAAAGTCGCCACCTAATGATTTTAAGGTGCGTTAGGGCACCTGTGGGGTTCAACTACAACTATGTTTGGTAACCAGAGATAGGATAAGGGCTTGAAATTATCCCAAGGGGAAAGAGTTGGGCACCCCTCAGGATCCACTAGTGTGTTTCCCGGCCAGTAGTTTTTTGTGAATTTGTGCAATTAGCAAGTAAACAAATAAGGCTCAAATAATATAGGATTTTAAATTTAAATACACAAAACGTTTGAAAACAGTAAAAAGCAAGGTTTTGAAAAGAGTTATAATCTAAACATGCTTGTGAATAAAAAAGGGTCCTAGGTTTGTTTGTAATATGGATCACATCAATGCAATACCCTGTGTGACACTCCTCAGAATAGGGGATACACGTGGTATTAGCCCACCGGTCATCATATCCATATCTACCCTTCCTAACCCCGTGAAGGTATTAAAGCGAGGATTGGTCTCGACCTCTATTGCATGATGTTACCCATCCAATTCCTATTAGTCACGGAGGAATTTTAGGACTACTATTCCTATAAGAGGGAGGTTCTAGGCTGTCTCTTAGGTTTAAAGGTAAAATGCTAAGGCGACATACAAAAACAAACAGGATTGCATTTAGAAGGGGAACATGTAAACAAATTATAAGGCTCATGTATACCTCCGCAAATAGTGCATATAAACAGTATGACTTAAACACAGTTAAGGTCTAAATTTTAAATCCTAAAGCATGGTGTTTGAGTCAGAACCAGATTCATTATATAACTTAGAAAAGAAGTCTGAATCAGGCTTGTCTGCTAGTTATAGCAGTTGATAATTAAACAGAGGCAGTTCCACTTTTATATTAAGTAATTACCTAAGGCTTACCTAGGCGTGAGTAGGATTTAGTAGTTACTCCGGATTATTAAGACGGTTGGAGACTATTATTATTACCTGAACATGCTGTTCTAGGTGTTTAACACATAGAATTATGGCCAATTAGTTGGAAAAACTAAATGAAATTGTTTTATTCCTTTTTTATGCCGTTGTAGTTAGCCTAAGTGTGCTTAAGTGAATGAAACCGCAAAGACATGATATCTAATTGCAGAGATGCATAAGAATATATATGCAGAACCCTAAACAGGATTTCTATATGCACAAATATTACAGCGTTTAGAAAAATAATTACTAGGATATGCAGAGATGATATATTTGTTAATGTTGTTTAGCCTAAAATAGGATCTCTAAATGTGCATGGCAGTAGGAACATAATTGCAGAACACTGGATATTAATACATTTAACGCCAGAGTTGCTAAGTGATATGATAGTGAAATGGAAATGCTAAAAAATAGTAAGTGCAAATCCTAAGGAACACGATCTCTAATGCAGAAAATGAGTCCTAAGCATGGATTCTATTACCAAGTAGCAATGTAAACCTAATAGCATGCTTTCTACCCCTTTGATAACATGCATATTTCCATCCCTTTTCACTATCCAACCCCATAACGTTTACAAGTTATTACAAACTATATGATTGAATTACATAAATAGAAATGAAAGAAAAATAATAAGCTACAACCATATGAAGCTTGATCTTGATTTCCTATCTGAGTTATGTAATTAATCACTTCAATGCCAATATTATTCCAAAGCCTTTCTCACATATGGGTGTGTCAGAGTTCCCTAAGGACCTCAAGGGATTCCGGGTAGTGCTCACACCCAGATTTGCATAACCAAACGGAGTGAGTGCAGTATGGAATGGCCAACTCTTATGTGTAAAATTTCGGAGGGATCTCAAAGGTCCCAAGGCAAGCCTCACACAAAAGGGGCAGAACCTAGATTCTAATAGTAGGTGAGAGAGCTTGGCATCGTTTGAAAAGATTTTGTTTAAAAGTTGGGTTGAAAGTAATCAGTAATAGAGGTGATTGAAAGTAGTTGTGGTAGTAAACAAAACTCAAATTCCCAAGATGGGATCACACATAGAATCACGGTCATACAAAGGGGTCAAGAGGGTTTGGGACACACATACGTTTGACTGTAAACTCATAACCCCATTAGAGTCAGGGCTAGTTGGACATGCATAATAATGGCTGATACTGGCATGATCACAGGCTAGTAAGAAAACACAAGCATATTGAAGGGATAAGGACTTGGGATGGAAAATACAGAGTAAGTTACTGATAGAGTATGCTTTGAAACAAACATGGGGGAATGTATTAATCTGGAGGGGAAATGGAATATTATAGCATGCTGGTAATACATCTTAACAGAACCACAAGTAGGAGTAGACCAAAAATGAAAGAAGCTTAAACAAATAAGGCAGCATGTTGTTGTTGGAGCTTTAAAATTAAACTAGGACATACCAGTCAGAGAAGCAAAGTGCAGAAAAGAAAAGTAAGTAGGATTCTACAGTCTAGCCTTGGCTTTTAGCCGGCTAGACAAAGCAGTAGCACAGATAGTAATAGAGAAAGAAAGTGTTTTGAGTGTGTAACTGTGTGTTCTGAACTCAATTGTTCGTGTCTTTAAAGAAAAGAGGGTAGGGTATTTATAGCTTTGAAAACGAGTAAAAATTAAGGTAATAAGTAAAGTCTTAACACAAACATGGAAATAATTACAATCGGAATCAATTAACACAAGTACTTTCCTTTAATCAAGGAAGTACTTCTTAAAGGATTCTAACACAGATAATTAGGGAAAGAAAACATTATTTTAGGAAGATTGATTTCTAACCATATAAGAGATAGTAAAATTGGAGTATACAATCGAGTCTAGGTACAGAATATATTTAATTGGGGAAAGGATTCAGCAGGGTAAAACATCACAACAAAGGAAAGGAATCAATCAATTTTAAAAAAAATGAGAGAAATCATGGTTTATAAGAAAAACCTTGTAATTAAACCGCTACTTAAGTCAATCAAGATTAATCAAGAAGTGGTCATGATTCTGCACTTCATTGTATAAATAGAAAGGAATGAACAGGCGTATTAGGCATGCAGGGTCAATCATATTGACAAAGAAACAACACAAACATATAGTAGTAGAAGGAGTAGGCTATGATTTAGTAGTGAAAGAAACCTCGAAGCACAATAGTCAACAAAGTCAAGTAGTCACATAGAATCATAGGTGAATAAACCATAGTAACAGGTAAAGGAGATCAACACACAGAAATAAGAAAAGTCTTTAAAATCATGGCGATAAGTGAAGAAACATTTATAAGGAATTAGGTTTTGACAGAGCTGAGTTGAAAAGGTAAGAACTCATAATCAGATAAGTGAAACAAGAAAAAAGGATTCAAACACAAAGAACTTAATCAATCCAAACATGCATATAAAATAAACAAAGAGAGTTTCAGAAACCCAGATAGAACCAAAACACTTAGGTTTTTAACACGATGAACCAGATAGTAGAGAAACATGGACAAACTGTTTAAATATAGTAAAATCATAAAACCCACTGGAAATCAAAGAAAAGTTTTGGAAACCCTAATTTGAAAAATGAAGAGTTACTTTGAAAGAAAACTAGAGAACTTTTGAGAAAACACTATGAAGTTCATAACAAACACATATCTAAGATAGATCTGAAAGAAAATCAAAAGATCTTAAAAGTTAGGGTTTCAGAGAACCTAGGAAAGTGAGAAAAGACTTTGAAAAGTTACCGATCGAGCTGGAAAAGCCATGATCTGACTTGAATGGTCATGGATGGCCGGAAAAACACCAGAGATTGAGGTTGAGGAGGGAATATGGAGTCGCGAAAATAGGTAACCAGTATACAGAGGATATGAGTACACGCGTCAAAAAGCCATGGGAGTCCATGGATTAGGTGGGTATTGAAAGGAATTAAGGTAGATTTGGGTGGCGGCAGCTAGGGTTTAGGTGACATTACAGAGAGAGAGTTTGAGAGGAAGGGATTCGAGGGTGGCGGGTGGTGAGAAGTGATTTAGGTTTAGTGGTCGTTTGGGTTAAAATTGGTAAAGGTAAACGGTGGCCGTTGATCTGAATGATCAATAGCCTAGATTAAAAGGGTAGGTGGGGAATCCGAGTTTGGGTTAGTTTTAAAAGGGTTAGGGTCAGGTTAGTATTAAAATTGGCTAGGGAATTGGGGTTAAATTGGAAGTCAATTTGGGCTAAAATTTAAATAGTTATTTTTCTCTTTTTAATTTATAAAAAAAATAGCAAATGGTTTCTGAAAATAAATTGAAAAATATTAAAATAATTTATAACACATAATTAACAATTTAAAAATACCAGGCTCAATTTTATGAATACAAGACACAATTAAACCTTAAAAATGGTTAATATTGCAATTATGTTTATTTTAGCTTTAAAAATAATAATGAATTTGTAAAAATATGTAAAAACTATTCTAGTCATATTTTGACATAAATATGAAAATCCAATAGATGAATTACCCAAATAATAATTTTGGACATAATTATTGGGATTTTATGGATGGAAAAAGGGAAATAAATCAATCTAAAAAAACATAAAAATTATGGAAAAAATAATAAAATGCTTGGACATGCTTATATATGCATATATATGCTATATTGAAAGTATTTTACATATTGAAAATATATAGGAAAAAATTGGGTGTCAACGGCTGCCCCTCTTTACCCGGGAAAGATGAAAGAGTTTTCGGGTAAAGAAATGATGGCCAATTTTGACCGAGCGAAATGATTTTGGAAGATTCACGACACACCCCAGCTTCCACACTGCCTACATATCCCTGGAATTATAGGAATCAAGCCGTATGTAGTTCAGGATTCACCTGCGGAGTATGCCGATGAAGATATTTCAAAAATGGATGCAATATCTAAGGTTGGGTGAGTGGATGGTTTACGGGAATGGTTAGGTTTGATATGGCTGCGGGCACTGGAGCGAAACCGCTCCCGCTGGGATGGTTGTTTCTTTCCAGTTTACCTGCAAATAAGCAATACAAGGGTATATTGTGCGTAAATTTAGACATGATGCAAATTCCCGTTGGACCATGAGTATTGTTTTTGGACGGTTAAGATGACGTCTTTAGACCATGATGTCTTGGGCCATGAGGCGTATAATAAAGGATTCGCAAGCCATGAAATGATGTTTTTGGGCTATGAGGATAGTGCCTCTGAACCATGATGCCTTTGAATAATGATATGAAAAAGATTGAAAGAAAATCCTCGGGCCATGACATGGTGTTCTCGGGCTATGAAGATGGTGCCTCTGAACGATGACGCCTTTGGATGAGTTGGCAATATTTCAGCCCATGATGGATGCAGTATAAGGCAATTTTTCAGCCGTGCAGGTGTAGTATGTGGCGATCTTTCAGCCATGCAGTATAGTATGTGGCGATTTTTCAGCCGTGCTGGTGCAGTATGTGGTGATCTTTCAGCCGTGCAATGCAATATGAGGTTATCTTTCAGCCGTACAATGCCGTATGTGGTGATCTATCAGCCGTGCAGGTGTAGTAAATGGCGATCTTTTAGCCGTGTAATGCAGTATAAGGCGATCTTTCAGGCCTGCAGGTGTAGTGTGTGGCGATCTTTCAACCGTGCAATGCAGAGTGAGGCGATCTTTTAGCCATGTAGGTGTAATGTGTGGCGATCTTTCAGCCATGCAAATGTAGATAGAGACAGTGTTTAGTCTCGGAAGGTAGAATGGTAGCCTTATGCAAATTGGAAGGCAGAATAGTAGCCTTATGCAATGTATATGCAGATAGAGGTAGAGCTTAACCTCGGAAGGCAGAATAATAGCCTTATGCAAGTTGGAAGGCAGAATGGTAGCCTTATGCAATGAAGATGCAAATAGCGGTAGAGCTTAACCTCGGAAGGCAGAATAGTAGCCTTATGCAAGTTGGAAGGCAGAATGGTAGCCTTATGCAAGAAATAAGATAACAAATGACAGTAGAGTTTTCTTAGCTGATATCATATTGCGGTATTGCGATTACTGGGAGCATTGTGACATACATGACATCATTGGTGTGCGGATAGCAAATATTGGCAAGTGTAATGGTGAAGCGAGTCGTTTGAGTGTGCAGTATGATTTAATGATTTTACGATCCTTGTGCGGGAATCCAAAGAAAAATCGTAAGTTTTGTAAAAGGGGAAAGGTTAGTTCGAATTCCCGCTGGCTTTGCTTGAGTCGTTTTGCTTTGATCTGGTGATACCGTCTGTATGATTGGGGTAGCGTTGCTAAACAAAGCAGTTTCAATAAATAAACACGCATGATTTTTTAAAAGTATGACATAAATGTATAATTAAAATAGTGTTTAGATGAACCGACGACTGTGACGTGGTTGAACACATTGCAACCTCTCTTGCTATGGAATTTTGAGGGTCCTCCTCAAAATTCTTCCCCAGTTTGATGGGTTGACATTTCAGACTGTTGCTTGTGCTGCGATCAGCTGAAATTACTTCAGAATTTTGAGGGTCCTCCTCAAAATTCTACCCCAGTTTCCAATTTTGGGGGAAAATAAAAATTTTATTAAATTGTGACCGAAACCATAGGGCTACCTACGTATCCCCACTTAAATGGGAATCAAGTCAGGCGTAGTTCAATTTACATAATGTAAGAAAAGCATAAAGATTACACATAGTAACGCTTGACTGCATCTGAATTAATCGGCTTTGGCCAAACTTCTCCGTCCATTTCTGCAAGTATGAGGGCTCCTCCTGTCAAAACCCGGTGAACCATGTATGGGCCTTGCCAGTTGGGCAAGAACTTCCCTTTGGCTTTATCTTGATGCAGAAAAATTTTCTTTAACACCAGCTGTCCCGGTGTGAACTATCTTGGCTTGACTCTTTTGTTAAAAGCTCTGGACATTCTATTCTGATAGAGTTGACGATGGCAGTCTGCGTTCATTCTCTTTCCCTCTATAAGGGCTAGTTGCTCATAATGACTTTTTACCCACTCTGCGTCGTCGAGCTCAGCTTCCTGTATGATCCTTAGGGACAGAATTTCTACTTCGGTGAGGATGACAGCCTCTGTACCATAAACCAACATATAGGGGGTTGCCCCGGTTGATGTGCGGATAGTGCTGCGATAACCCAATAGAGCAAATGATAACTTGTTGTGCCATTATTTATGCCTTTCTATCATTTTCCTCAATATATTCTTGATATTCTTGTTGGCGGCTGCTACGACTCCATTCATTTTAGGCCTGTAGGCTGTGGAATTCTTGCGTCTGATCTTGAAAGTTTCACACATAGCTTTCATCAAGTCACTGTTGAGTTTGGAACCATTATCAGTAATGATTGACCTTGGAATTCCGAATCAACAAACGATGCGGTCGCGGACAAAGTCTACCATGACTTTCTTAGTCACTGCTCTGTAAGATGCTACTTCGAACCATTTGGTGAAATAGTCGATGGCTACCAGGATAAACTTGTGTCCGTTGGAAGCAGCAGGCTGGATTGGTCCAATAACGTCCATGCCCCAGGGAGGGAACGGCCACGGTGAGCTTGTTGTGTAAAGCTCGCTTGGAGATACCTTTATCATGTATGCATGTATCTGACAGAGGTGACATTTCCGAACATACTAGATGCAGTCGATTTCCATAGTCATCCAAAAGTAACCAGCCCAGAGTATCTTCTTTGCTAAGACAAAACCGTTCATATGTGGACCACAGGTCCCAGCATGAATTTCCTCTAGTAGCTTGGATGCTTCCTTTCCGTTAACACACCTTAATAGTCCTAAATCAGGCGTCCTATTATACAGAATTCCCATGTTGTGAAAGAAGTTGTTGGACAATCTTCGAAGTGTGCATTTTTTAGTAGGATTTGCAAGCTCTAGGTACTCTCCTTTTGCCAAATATTCCTTGATATCATGAAACCAAGGCTCTCCGTCTTCTTCTTCTTCAACATGGGCACAATAAGCTGAATGATCATGGATTTTTACTGGAATGGGATCAATGAAATTCTTGTCGGAATGTTTTATCATAAATGATCGGGTAGCCACTACATCGGCGAACTCATTCTGGACTTTGGGAACATGTTGGAATTCTGTCTTTGTGAACCTCTTTCTCAATTCCTGTACATAATGCAGATGCAAGAGTATCTTGGAGTTCTTGGTTGCCCATTCTTCTCGTAGTTGATGTATAAGTAAATCTGAATATCCAATCACCAGCAGCTCTTGCACGTTCATGTCAATGGCCATTTTGATCCCTAAGATACAAGCTTCATACTTAGCCATATTGTTGGTGCAGGGGAACCTGAGTTTGGCAGACATTGGATAATGCTGACCGGTTTCTGATACCAAGACTGCTCCTATGCCAACTCCTTGAAAGTTTGCTGCCTCATCAAAGAACATTCTCCAACCGTCATAGGATTCTGCAATATCTTCTCCTATGAATTGATACCTCTTTATTAGGAAAATACATTTTTAAGGGTTCGTATTCTCCATCCACGGGGTTTTCAGCAAGGTGGTCTGCCAGTGCCTGTCCCTTGACCGTTTTTTGAGTTACGTAAACAATGTCGAACTCACTCAACAGGATTTGCCACTTGGCTAGCTTGCCGGTGGGCATGGGTTTCTGAAAGATATACTTCAAAGGATCCATCCTTGATATGAGATATGTGGTATAGGCATAGAAGTAATGTCTCAGCTTCTAAGCTACCCAAGTCAAAGCACAATAGGTGCGTTCCAATAGGGAATACCGAGCCTCATATGGGGTGAACTTCTTACTGAGATAATAAATAGTTTGTTCCTTCCTCCCCATTTCATCATGCTTCCCCAGGACATAGCCAAAAGCTCCATCTAACACTGCAAGGTAGAGTAATAAGAGTCTACCTGGCTCGAACGGAATTAAGACTGGTGGTGTTGACAGGTACTCCTTGATTCTGTCGAAGGCCTTTTGGAAGTCATCGGTCTATTTGGTAGCAGCATGATTCTTTAACATTTTAAAGATTGGCTCATAGATAACTATAGACTGTGCTATGGATCGACTGATGCAGTTTAGCCTTCCCAGGAAACTCATCACATCTTTCTTGTTCTTTGGCGGTAGTAATTCTTGAATAGCTTTTGAACTTCGATGGATCCAGTTCTATTCCTTGGAGGCTCACAATAAACCCCAGCAAATTTCCAGCTGGAACCCCAAATGCATACTTTACGGGGTTTATTTTTAGGTTGTACCTCTGCAGTCTATTGAAAAACTTCCTTAGATCTTCCTTATGTACAGTGGCCTTCTGGGATTTGATGATAACATCATCCACATATACCTCTATCTCTTTGTGTATCATATCATGGAAAATGGTTGTCATGGCCCTCATGTAGGTGGTCCCTGCATTCTTTAGGCCGAATGGCATCATCTTGTAACAATACACTCCCTATAGCGTAAAGAAAGCTTTTTTCTCAGCATCTTCTTCATCCATCCAGATCTGATGGTAACCAGCGAAGCAATCTACGAATGACTGTAGCTTGTTCTTGGCGCAATTGTCAATCGGGATGTGTATATTCGGTAAAGGGAAGTCGTCTTTCGGACTGGCGTGATTGAGATCCCGGTAGTCGACACAGACTCTGACCTTCCCATCCTTCTTTGGTACTGGCACAATGTTGGTTAACCATGTCGGGTACTCAACCACCCTGAAAATCTTAGCTTTGATCTGCTTGGTGACTTCTTCCTTGATTTTCAGACTTATATCAGGTTTGAACTTTCTGAGCTTTTGCTTTACAGGTGGACACATTGGATCGGTTGGTAATTTGTGATCCACAATATACGTACTTAGTCTGGTCATGACATCATATGACCAGGCGAATATGTCCTCATACTCCTTTAGAAACACTGTGTATTCTTTCTTCTCTGATGGCGATAGGTGAACGCTGATTTGTGTTTCCTTGACATTTTCTGCATATCCCAGGTTAAAAATTTCGGTTTTGTCCAGGTTGGACTTAGGTCTGTTCTCAAAGTTCTCAACTTCTTTGACAATCTCGTAAGGTATGTCATCTTCTCCTGAATCAATGTCCGTTTGTTGCATTGTCTCATTGCATTTCACAGTCATTGGTTCGTCAAGATAAGTAATAGTAATGTTGTAATGGTAAAGTAAGGAGGAAAATGATATAAATAAATATTAATTCATAGGAAAAAATCAAACATGCTTTTGATAAATTGAATAATTATTTCGAACATTGAAGATCTTATTGCAGAAATTGAAAAGTGTGAAAAAAATCATTCAGTAAATAAAACAGTAATAGTGCTTGTTTTAACCTTGCTACCCTGAGGTTCGTGCGGCTCTGGTTGTCCTGATGGTCGAATTGTTGGGATGTTCCCCTCTGCTCACATCTTGTATGGAAGGACCTTCTTCCCCCTCCTCCTCGAGAATAACACAACAATCCATATCATTGTCCTATAGAAACAAATTTTTCACTACCGCGAGTGCTTCTTCTTCATCTTCCCTATAGACGACGTCGGCCTGTTGGAAAGTCTGCTCCAGATGCAGTATTGGTTGCTCTAACGGGTATTAAGGAATGCGCTATGGTGGTGACCAGTTATTGAACTCTTCCCAAGTGTATTCGTATCCCAAAATGAAGGTAGTGCCATGTTTCTTGAGTTTTTATACGTTTAGAGATCCCTCGGAGGTTCTTGCCGAGTCCTTTGCCAGGTTCGTACCCACTCTAATTCAATATACTCTCGATCTTCTTATCCCACAATTTGTCTTTGTCGACAGCATTGACCCGCTCAATGTGGTGATAAGTTTCTCCACCCAGCTTTCTTCTTCCTCCGATTGCCAAAATACTCTGGCGATTGTATATAGGGTTGCTGTTGTCACCGTGAATGATCACTTCGTGGTGATTCTATTTGAACTTTACTGCTTGATGCAGCGTTGATGCTACGGCCCCAGCAGCATGAATCCATGGTCGTCCTAGCAGCAAGTTGTAGGACGCTGGTACATCTATTACTTGAAAATCGACCTCGAACCAAGTTGATCCCATTTGTAGACATAGGTTGATCTCACCGATGGTGGACC